>JBBPCZ010112531.1:0-28482 GCA_037974445.1 Brycinus macrolepidotus
CAGACAGAGACAACCAATCACACGACGCAAACTATCAAACTCCAAACAAGCAGCAGTTAACTCTGATCACACACACAGGGACCTGCCATCGGTAGCCTAGCAACCCAGCTAATTAGCTTAGTGCTAACAGCTGAGCTGATCGCCTACCGGTAGCCACACTCACAACAACAGATGACATCATCACTGCGTGTTCAGGGCTGCACGTGGTCAAAACTCGGGGGACGGACTCCGAAAGGGGCGTGACCAAGGCGGACCAGACGTGACAGGTAGAAAGTGGGGGTTCGAACCGGCAACTTTGTGGTCATCAGGTTCACAGGCAAGTGTTTTACCCACTATGCTACTACCATCCTTATTAATATTGTAATTTTTTCATTCTGTATTTTTTCTGGGCATTTGTTTCAGTTTTGTGTTTGATAGTTTTGGTAAATGTTTATAAATGATCATGCTTAGACCTATAAAGCTCTTTAAGCTGCAAATGTGTTGTACAGAAATTGATTCTGTATTAGAAAGCTGTATTATCAGTGTTTGAGGAAAATAATATTCTAAAAGTATTTCTCAGCTTTCAGAGGGATGAACAATTTTCTTCTGTTAAGTTGAAACTTTACTAATATCCATTAAGAAAATTTGAAAAATAGTAGATTCTTAAAAGGTTTTATCTGTAGAACATTGCAAAAAATTTCTGTGAGTATATTTACATTGGATTTTTGCTATATTTATAGCTATGCTCCCATGTTGTGGTCTAGGTTAACAGTTCTTAGTGATGTACAGCATACTTCTAGCTACTAACCATGGGGTAAGTTTTCAACCCAAACTCTCGCTGTCATTTTTTGTTTTATGCATGCAGAATTTGTCTGTCCAGTGTGTTTGACTGTTGTCTGAGCTGTCACCCTGTTAAACATCAGCCACCCACATTTCTTAGTGATTACTTTGAGACGTATACCTTAAAAACTATTTTAAAATGTCACCTGCAAAGGATGTGACCACATGAAACCAAGCCAGAGACTAAGGTATAAAGTATAACTTTGTGTACTTTAAAGAAACTCATGTTTCTTTTTTTTATTGCAGCATTTGGTTCATTTAATTTGTCTTTAGAATCCACTTTGTTTCTCAGTAGAATAAAAATAAATTTTGGTCTTATGGAGCATATGACAGCTTTTAGACAGAGCTCCTCCAAGTTATAAAGAATGTGAACTCTTACAGGAGTAAAAAGTTCAGTTAGGAAGTACACAAAAAAAGTTCAGTTAGGAAGTTTCATTTCAAGGCCTAGTGAACTTAACACTGTGTTATAAATGTATTTTAGCAATTACAATGCATTATCTTGCATGAGACATGCACTAGGGGGTATATTCATCTAAGCAGAGTACAGCTGCCCTTCAGGCACATCTGTTGTTCTTTTGGATGGGTCACTGAATGACATATTACCTATGTCTATGCCTGCAAGGATTCATGAAGCATTGTTGTGCCTTAAGATTTTAAAGCAAGCAGCACGTCTTGGTTTGCTGCATTCCGCCTGCTATTCTTCTTCTACCACTTTTACCTATTACTTCTTGAAAAAAGTAACCTTATTACTCATTGATTTACTTCTACATTTCTCTATAAAACCCAGACACATCTGTACCAATGGGAAAACCTAGTAGCCAATCACAGTGAGCATTATTTAAAAAGCATTTGAGCATGCTTTTGCTGTAAACACACATCCAGTTTTGCCTGATTAAAGTATGCTGTTCGAAAAGCCAGAAATTACTTAATTTGTCAGTCCCCGTTATCAACAAAAGTGTAAATAAACTGCAGTTAGCCAAAAAGACTGATTTTCATCTGTTGTCCCTGGATAGATATTGAAGCACTGTAATAAACTAGAATTTTTACAGAGCTGTTTCTGAATGAAAATTGAATCTGTGTAGGTGAGGTTGAGGTTTTCTGTTCTGACTTTTTATCTGTCAATCTCATATTAACAGGATTACTTTGACAGATGAATTGTCTAGTTTACAGCACATTCTCTGGCCAAAATTGAATGGTCAGCTGCATATGCATAATTGGGTTTACTCATCTTCATTTATTTGGACAATAATATCATGGTTGTCTACATGAGCATAATAAGGGGGTTTGACCCAGACCAAGGCCTGTTTTGCTTTGGATTCTGGAGCCCTATATCCACACTGATTTTATGTTTTTATCATTTTGTTTAAAGGAGAATGTGGCCATGATAATTTGAGAGCCATGGAGAAAAAGAGAGAAAAGAGGGAGGGAGGGAGACCCAAACAGAATGAATGAGGTTTTAACTTAAAACAGTTGACAGCAGCTCCACAGCTGGACAAAGTTCCCAGTCAAGGAAAATCTTGGGCCATAAAATGGGATGACAACTTTTTTTTGAGGGTAGAAAAAAGAGTTTTAGGAATCTCATGCTCCACAGGACACAAAGCAAAAAGCAATTTGCAGAAAACATGATGCCAGACAATGTGTATGTCTGTTAATTGACTACAGAATTGGCAGTTAGTGGTCTTTTCTCGACCTGAATAATGACGTTGCATCAGCAGGAGTTTGAAAAAATGTGCCAAATGACGTCTTCATGTGGTCTGGAGGAAGTCTGCGCTAACCTCCGCCTCCCTTCTCCCTGACCACACCGGACTTTTGCTGCTAAATAATATAGACAGGGACTTACGAAAGTGTTTCAGGGTTTTGCCTATTAAAATTTTAGGCAACATATACGTTATGTACACAGTGACATCATATAAACATTAATGGGCTTTTATCCATTTCTATTGGAATATGGCAAGACATGATAACACACACATTACTGACCCATCTAAAAAAGTTGTTCCCTCTGGCTTCATTTACTGCGAGAGCTAGAGTGGTTAATAGGAAAAAATGAGGTTTCATGAGAAGTCTGTTTGTTGTAAATCATTAGGATTTAAATGGATTTTCACGAACCAGGGTAGAGAAAGACATTCGGCTGTAGATCAGAAGTTCTGTTGTAAATTTAAATCATACATCCAGATGAAGGCAATCACCCATGAACGAGGGAGGAAAAGTGATAGCTCAAACTTTTATTTAGTCTTAATTGCCCTTTAAATCTGAGCAATAATATCAACTATAAGAGATTAAATCTGAGGGGAAATTACATGCTGACATTAATCGAAAAGTGGACAGTCAGACTCTGTATTAGAAATAGTGTACTCGTAAGTTACTTGTTCTCTGCTCTTTCTTTCATGGTTTGTTGGGAACTAGTAGTAACATATTCAGTGGCAGGTTATTCTTTAAAAGTGTCTGTCAGATGTGGATGTGGAATCTGGTGCTTGGCTCTAATTAAAATAGCAGGGATGACTGCTTTTGGTGCCGGGAGACATTCAAACTGTATACTCAAAGTATAGCCTCAGATAAATGTCATCCATTATGTTTTGCCTCTACAGCAGAGTTAAAATATCATTAGATCTTTCATACGCTCAAATTGCATGAGTTGCATAGTGGCTGTACAGCCTAGACTAGTTTACATGGATAAGGCAACTTTAACTTCATGTGCATAGACCAACAAATACACCCTATAAATTAAGGTTCATGGCTTATATTTCAAGGAAAAATCTTCAATAGGTTGAAAACCTTTACATTGTGAATCACCTATCAAGTATACAACAATATCACTTTGAGAGCCATGTCCAAACTACAGCAATGAAATGATGATACAATGCTGTAAAGCTTTTAGCAGCTACAACAAGAACAGAACATGACTAATCATTATTGAAGGACTGTGTAAAAAAATAATAGAAAAGGTAAAAATGCCCAAATGTCTGTGATGTGGTTATAAATTCCATTATTTATTTTACATGTAACACCACATAGTGTATTTATATATATGTGTGTGTGTGTGTGTGTGTGTGTATGTGTGTGTTTTTACCAGTTATATTTAAATAATCCTAAAAATCTTGAGTTGCTTCAGCACCCTCAGGACCCCTACTCCAAACATCCGTACCGTAAAGGCACTAATGGAAATTGTGAAATCAGATAAATACAGGCTTCTTATCAAGATAATTTAAATGTTTCTGCATTAAACGTTTCCATGTAAAGACATGATCATAATTCAACTGTATCTGAATGTCAGTAGAAAAAAAGGTTTGTGTGTATATGCACTATTTTACGAGGAGCCAGTCAGATTTTAGAATCGGGTCTACGACTGCAGGGAGAAAGAGCTGGACGTTGCAACCTGAAATCTAGTGGGTGTTTCACTACATATCATAGCACATTTAATGCAGAATCACATACAGCTGTGTGAACTTGAAGCCCCACATTAGATAGTTAAACCATATTTTAATAAGAAATTCTAAGAAAGGGAGGGTAAGCTGGACTAACCCATTTATATTTACCACTTGCTGATGTAAAGGTTCTCACAACTGTCAAATGGTTCTCACTTTCCATATGGTTTTATGATGAACCATCCATTTAAAGCTTCTTTAGGTTGGCTCTTCTTTGGCATCATCACTCTATTTTTTATTTTCTTGCTCCTCTATTGTTAAGCCTGTTCATGCTCTGACACTAGTGTTTTTCTACTTTTGAGAGTCTTCTATAAATCTTCCAACCTACTATGATGCAGATGACACAACATGACTCGTCAATGCATGCTAAAGGCAGAAGGATGCAATGACTTACCGTGTTCCCAGCATACTATCTTCCATCTGCAGAAATATGCATTCTTATTCTTGCTTATTCTGTAAGACATTAAAATGTCACCTTTTCTGTGCCTTATCCAGATTGTGGGATTGTGGAATGATATATTTCTTGTTTGTTTTACTTGTTTGCCATGTGATAAATTCATGTAGACACTGTGGCATGGGGCATAAGGTCCAAAAAGGCTAATATAATTTTTCTTTTTGGTCTTCTTGTGCTCTGTTGTGCACTGAAGAACAATAAAGGCCAGCTCTTCCTACTCAAATCCTTATCAATCAGCAAAGGAATGGCAGGAAATATGATGGAAATGCCACACTTTGAATATATTGTATATATATAATTTTTTTCTGCATATTTATTGTTTTGGATTTCCACAAGGGCAGATTTATGCATCTTTTTGCATTATGTCCTGGAATGAATGTTCAGTTCCCCTGGCTGCTGTGATAAATGGAATTCAGCTTCACTAACTTTCTCAAAGAAAGATCCATTTGCTCCAAAGGGTATTATCATACGTAGCACATCTCAAACAAATGAAATGTTTGCCGTAGTGTCTGAGGTAAAGTGCTAAAGTGTCTCAGCTGTCCCTTAAATACAGTGAATGCTACACTTCCAGCCCCAGCACTGCAGGATTTACTGGATGCCCTTCTTTCAGCTGCACACTATGCCACTGGCTTGTGAAAACGCTGTCATTAGACATCAGCTTTGTGCCAGCAAAGCTTCCTGGCACTAAAGCTAGAACAACACACTGAAATTAGCTCTGGGAGAACAAACTATCTGACTGAGTTGACACATCCTGAGGCACTCAGGTAAAGTTTACCTATACAGGCTGAGATGATCACGTTTTTTTTTTGAGAAGAAAAAAAAAAACTCATAAGCATTGTGTTCAGATTCAAGAGAGGAAGAGATAAAAAAAAACTCAGCCTCAGCTGAGTGAGGTACATATGTCTCTCTCCCTCTCTCTCTCTCTCTCCCTCCCTCTCTCTCCCTGTCTCTCTCTCTCTTTCCCTCTCACCCTCTCTCCTTTTCTCACTGCCTTTCTCTTTCTGACTCCCCCTTTTATTTTTCTCTTTTTTTCTCTCTCTCTATCTCCCCCTCCCCTCCCCCTCGTCTTTTTCTCCCTTTCTCTCTTTCTCTTTGTCTCTCTCTGAAAAACTCATTATTCTTTTGCTCTATGCACATAGTTTTGCACAAACAGGTAACACACACACACACACACACACATGCACACACACACATCTCCACAGTACACACATGACCCACCCTCACATTAAATGACACACACACACACTCACACATACAGATTCTCTCCTCCTCTCCACTCTGATAAATTTTCTGCTGAGGAAAGAATGGAGATTTATCTTTTTTTTCTAGCAGGTTCTCACGGTGGAACAAAATAGAATAAACAAGCACAGGGAGCGATGGAGGGAGGGAGGGAAAGCATGCAGAGCGGCTTTTGAAGCAAAATGGAGCTGAACCGTGAATCATACCAGTGGACAGTTCTCTTTCCCTCTCCTTCTTTCTTTTGTTCATAATACACACACTTTCTTATCTCTTGCTTCTGATCATCTGTTCAGCATGCTCCTCTCTTGCCCCATGACAATTCTCACAGCTCTAATGCGTTCTCTCTAAAATTGCTCTCTTTTCCTGCCTGAGTGCAGGTCGGCTGCTTTCCATCTGAATGGAATCTAGAGTTTGCAGAGAGTGCATCTTAAATAACATCACCTCAATTATCCACCACGTTCCCTCCTGACTGGCTTATTAAAAGGCCCTGAGCCCAAGTCAATTGCCTGCTTAAGAGAGAAGCTTCGATACACTCGCTCAATACACACCGCTGAAACACCGGTATGCTCTGTTCAATATGTAATAGGGATGGGCTTTTAAAGCCTTTTTCCTGTTTGAATATCTGCATTTTAAAACAAATAGTATTAAAATATCCCCAGTGCACACTTCAGTTCCTCAGTCTTTCTGTTCTCACAATATATACACTCAGTTCCAATTCCAGAACTCCCTCTACCAGACCACCAACACTGTGAAGGTGTAGGCCAGCACGTGTTTTCTCCAAATCACTTGACGCCAGCAACCACATTTTTTTTTAAGTGGACAGCTTAACACGCTTGGAGGTGAACACTGAACACCGGTTCTGTTACATCAGCTAACAGACAGCCGTGCTGGGTAGTATCATGCTGAGTGAGTGATGGGGTAAAGAAAGACATTTCTACCCTCCCAGAGTGTGCAAACTGTGCAAACTTGTGAACTCCTAGTAATTGAGCCAATACTTAGACAGTTGGGGACACTCGGGAGCCCAAAATTAATTTTTGTGTGCAGATACCATAAGAAGAGATCTGTATCAGATCAGTCAGCTGATTTATCTTTGGCTGTGTGTCAGTTGCGGAAATTTCACATGAATGTAAAGGCAGCTCATGTTTCGAGTTTAATAAAAAATTGCATAAAAGGTTTTGTTCCAACAGTAATGAATGTGAATCTGAATGACCGCTGGTTAGCTCCATAGAAGCAGGAACACTGGGACATCAGTAACTCAATTATGTGCAGCATTGATGCATGGACAGTACACAATGGCACAGCAGCAGCATCGTCTACAGGGCAACTCACCTGTTGTGTTGTGCTTAGCCTTACTGTCATTTTTAGGACAGGGCATTACACTCACTTCATGAACACTTTCATTTTGTTTACAGTGAGACCCAGAAACAGCCATATATCAGTCACACAGCAATTATTAATGCAGTTAAACCTTTCTTCATTCAATTAACATTGCTAGCATAATACAAACATCTGCTAACTCAAAGGTAACTGTGGTGCGTGGCATCTGAATAGGAAATTATCATCAAAGCATGATACTCAAAATCACTGAACCTAACTAGCCCCTTTAGCTGTTAACCATTAGCCTGTTAAAAATCTTAGTCTACTTTAACCAGCACTTGCACATAATTAAAGTTATTTCCTCCCTGTGGGACTAATAAAGGGTTATCTTATTTTAATTCAGAGACAAAAGATGACTGTATCTGAGTGAGGATAGCTATGTCTTGCTAGAAGACTACTTTGATTGTTGATCATTTTTTAAGGGAGTCAATTCAATTCAATTCAATTTTATTCATTTAGCGCTTCTTACAAGTTATCACAAAGCAGCTTTACAGAATACAGGTCCGAGCCCCTAGTGAGCGAGCCAAAGGCAACAGAGGCAAGGAAAAACTCTCTGAGCTGGAGGAAGAAACCTCGGGAGGAACCAAGATTCAAAAGGGGAACCTATCCTCCTCAAGTCGACCCAGAGAGAAAGGAACGAGAGTCTTTATGGGGATAAATAACAAGAGAAGGCCTTCATAACCAAGATTATTGATAGATAGGCCATCTACGGCTAACAGAGTTGGTATCACTAAGTGTCCATAGAGTCAATGTGCACTGTTTTTATAGAGTACATGGCGGGAATCTTCGGAGAAAGAAAGTTCCAGTGTGCTGGAATGATCTGACAATGGGACCCTAGAAAATAGGTGGTACCCTCATACTGAACTAGGGAGCTCTCTGAGACACATTTTGTGTTTAGACATATGATTTGGTGTATAAATGCACCACCAGTTTATCTATACTCTGATAACACCGTGCTTTGAACTTAAATTATTCAAATATGTCAAGTGGATGCACATAAATAAAATAGATTACATCAGTGCAGCTGCTGTCTTTACTTCTTCTGGGAAAGTAACACATTTTGAGATTTGGGTTTTTAAATAGAAAGCTAGACAAAGACTCATAGGTAGATAGAAAGAACTCAAGTTACACATATATGTACAAATAATTATGTATATATGTATATTTTATGTATTAGTGTACAGAAAATGTGTATTATTACTATCCAGCCATGGGTCAGCCCACATGAAGTGTAATGTGCTGTAAAACAATGTTATGAATAAATTTCATTTTGATTATACCTAAATAATATATAAATATTACATAAAGATTTAGCAGGAAAGATTCCTACCCAAAACACGAAAAGTTGCCACTATGCATTTTATGCTTTAGTGTTCTTTGTTAAAAAATGTAAACATGCACACTGCAAGATTTTTCTCTCCCATTTTTTAAGTTGATCGAACATAAAAATACAATGTATTAACATTTGAGAAACATGTTTTTTATTTGCGGCAAATTTAGGTCCTCCTTTGACTTCAAAAGTGTAAGAGACGTAGCTTAACCAGATGGACTCAAACTTTTGCACACAATTGTTCTTGGTGAAGTAAACAAATACCAAGATGAGTTTAAAAAATCTCTATATTCAAATAAACACATTCATCTTTAATATGTAACGGCTCTCTGTCCAGCACTCCAGTTAACAGCTTACAGCAGCTCAGGCACGATGGTTGCGCTGAGCCTTTTAACCTGGTATATCACAAGCATGCTGTAATGATGTGATATCAAACGCTCTGATCTGACCTGGATACATTTCCAAACGTGACCTGATTGGCCTCGAAGTGATGCTGAAATCTCTCTAGTTTCCTATTTGTGAAGCAGAGCTTTTTCTGGCCTTTATACTGTCCTGAGCTGTGAGCTTTAGTTTTGTAGCTGTGGTCGGCGTGTGTGTGTGTGTGTGTGTGTGGGAGGGAAGACATTTACCTGTGGTAAAGTGGAACCCACGGGGGTTTGAAGCACACTGGGGCTTCAGAGATGTTTAAAATAAGTGTGTGTGAGGAGAGGGTGAGTCACACAGGCATCTTATCTAAGATCGGTTCTTCTCCCTTCCTTTCCTCTTTCTTGCTATCTACCCATCTTTATCCCAGCTCTTTATCCAGGACCAAGTGTAAGCTACATGAATTGCATGCTGTGTGTGTGCGTGTATGTGTGTGCATGCACATGCGCAAAGGCAGTCTGAATATCTCTGATTAAACCAGAGCCCCATTAGCTCACAACAAAGCTATGCAGCGTATAGCATGTTCTCCCTGTCCATGTACCTGTACGCTCACGCACCACACTCACATTACATGTCACATGACATTTAACCCCAATTTACCAGCACTGCCCTGAGGGGGGGGGGGGGTGGGGGCAGAGTGGAGGCAATTGCCTTGTTGCATCCAAGACTCGAATGCATGTGGAATTACATCTCCCTGTTCCTTTATCCTCCATCAGTCTCCACCAAGAGAGGGAAGAATTTCCTCTTGTTTGGTTTCGTCACCTTCTTCTCTGCACAATTTAGGGCTCCCAACTTACCTGATAAAACTAATCAGCTCATTAATAGACCTTTACTGAGTTGAAGCGGGTTAGTGCAAGAAAGATCAAAAATGTGCAGAGCAGGGGTCCTCCAGGACCAGGGTTTAGAAAATCTGCCTTATGGAACCACAAGTAGTTCTTCTATGGCATGAGTCCAGCCTTTTATTTCTTGGAGGCAGGACCCAGCAGTGTTGAGTCAGAAAGCCTAACTGCCCAAAATACACAAAACAGAATTCAGCAATTTGGTGCAGTGTCACTTGGTGGGATGCTCTGATTTTGACAAGAGTTTGTCCAGCAGCTTGGCAAAGACCTGCACCTGTACAACACTGTCCTACAGACAGCCCAATTTTCCTCAGCTGGTTTTCCAATGGCAGTTTTTAATATGTCAAAATGTAAATGTCACAGGGTGCTTTTCCATGACTTAGCTCAGTCATTTTCTGCAATTTTACAAATTTTCCCCGCTTTAGCATTTCAGAGTCAGTTTATAATTACTTGTGGTTATCACATCTTTCACTGGTTGAGCCAAAGTGACAAATAAGGCACTATAAAGACGGTCTAATTACTTTGTAATTTGTGCACAGTCATTTTAATAGCATACTTTGAATATGTAAAAGCACAGCTTAATCAATCAGATCCACCTGAGCAAAAAGGCTTTTAATAATAATAAAAAAGGGTTTTCATAAACAGTTTTCCCCTTTTATAACACATTACTAGTACTTCACAATGTCAGATTACAGTAATATTTTCTCTCTGTTTGTCTTTTTCATTGCAAATTCAATTAGGAATCATAGGCTTGTCTCATATAATAAACAAACAATTATTTGAGGGAGAGTCTAAAAGTATAGTCGACTCGCTCTGTATGAAATCCAGCAGGCCACCATAGTTGAAATACAGCCATGGAAAAAAATAAGAGACCACTTTTCCCTTTTTTTCTGTTCACTGTTTGTACAGTGTGTGTATTTGTGTAAAATGCACAGGTTGCTATTCTTTTATGAACTATTGCAGTGTGAGTTGTGTAAAAAATAAGAAATGCCTCCCTATGTGCTGTAAGTGCAGCAGTGTTTGTATAACAGCTGTTCTATGTGCTGTATACCAGCAGCTTCACTCCTGATTCAGTTTCTGATGGGATGAAACAGAGTCACACATGCACACACTATGCTCTTAACATCACTATTTTAATTGTTGCAATTGTAAAATAATGTAAGAGTGTTGTGTAGTTTAACATTTCCAAGGTATAATAAATTATTTATATGTATTATTTTTTAATTTTCTCCAAATATTTTTTTGTTTGGAATTTTGAATCAAGTGTGGTCAATAGTGTGTAAAACAATAGTGACATGCACATTTTACACAGACACACTTCCGCTAATTGCAAAAGCAATAACCAGAAAAAAAAATGTGCGGTCTCTTATTTTTTTTCCATGGCTGTATCTTGGCTGAACCTTGGACATGCAGTTGAAATGTCTTGGCAGCACTTTGTCAATCCAGCTGAAATGACTAGACCGCCCCACGGCAAACTAACTGAAATGTCCTGGCAAGACCCTGCTTGGTAGAACTGCCTTGGAATTTACTATTATATAAATTTCTTTGTTACGTTTTCCCTGTTTGATTTTTGTACTTCTGGGATTTCACTGAATTAAAGTCACAGCTTGTCTTTGTATGTGTAAAACAGCAAACAGTGTTGGATACATATCCACATTACTGCTGAAATGCACTGAACAAAGTTGTATGGCCCTGCATTGACTCCCTCCGTTGTGACTGAGTGAGTTAGATCAAAAGTACAATAGGGATATTGGATATTTGTAATGAATTCCAAAAGGCAATCATAAAAGACATAGCAATCACCAGTGAACGGGCCAGCTAAGGAAATAGCTGTGTTTGAGGACAAAGGAATTAACAGGGCTGTTAAGAGAAACCATGAAACAACTTTTTGCAGTAGACTTCAATAGATGAATGATTGTGGTTTTGCTACAATATATAACCTCTCATTAGGCTCTCTAAGACAGAAGGGCTTGATTAAAAAATTGCTTAAAATAGATATAAAATAAAATCTATAACCAATACGATCTGGCGCACTGGGAGAATTTCCTGTGTGCAGTTTTATGTGTGGGCTGGAGAATCAAAGCAAGTTCAGTCCAAATACAAAGGGACTGGAAAAAAGAGAAGAGAAGCCTCCCGTTGGAGGGTCTCTCACTGTCTCCAGCTCTTTCATGGTTCTCTCATGTTCTCTCTGTGTTTCAGATCCTGCTGTGGTCCAGTCTTGGCAGTCTTAGTCAGTTCCAGATGTTAAAGTGTTTTAGTTTTCTGTCCTGTGTATTTACTAAGCACTTTCAGATGTAATTGTGCAGCATATTGTTTTTTTGGTCCTAAATGTTTATAAGTTTACTTTGTTAATGATTTTATGTGACACTGACATAAAAGTTCTCGCCAGTGGCCTAATGGCATGTTGCTTTTAGTACTTTAAACTATAATCAGTTAAGACTATAACATCTAACTAGGCTAGCTTAGTACCTGTTTCTATACATTTAATTTAACAGAAAGTAATTCATTCAGTTTTAGGTGATTATAAATGCATAATGAATATTTGTCACTGGAATTAAGTTGTCCATAAGCATCACTATGGACCACCGTTCTATTATCTTGCCGTCCAGAGCACTCCTGACCTTGGTTTGCAGCTGCTGTACAGTTCTCAGCCCAAGCGAAGCTGTGTTTGGCAAGTGGAGGTACAAACCTCTCTCTCTCTTTGACTGTGCTCCAGGTTTGACAGTGGCACCAATCCTGTGATTTTGGTAGTTCCAGGCTCTGTGGTCCAATGCAGTCCCAGTTCTGTGGCTTTAGCCTCACCTTCATCTAGCCTGAAGGCATCCTTTCTGATAGGTGCGAAAGCAAATTGTTTGGTGACAAAAAAGACAAACTGCTTGATGGCAGCCAGTAATCAGCACACAGAGAGAGTATACTGGAGTGTATGGAAGAGGCAGCGTCAGGAATACTTTCATTTATTACTATTTTTAAATAGTACATTACTGTTTAGGAAACATCAGTAAATCTCAGTTTATGGAATATTAAATTAGCTTGCGTAACAGCTATGTCACTATGACTGATAGCAACAGTTACAAATATTTTGGGAAGAAGGAAGTAAAGGAAGAGGAAGGATGAATGGATGGATGGATGGATAGATGGATGGATGAATTGAAAGGCTGATTGATTGATTAATGGATGGATTGATTGATGGATAATATTGGTCCTCAAAGATAAATCTAGGGCACCATAATATATACACAACATGAATGTGGTTGTAAATCACCTAATTACACACACTATGCATATTTACTCATGCACACGGTGCAAATACATCAACATGACAGCATGACAAAGTGAAAGAGTTGTATCTTTAGATCTTCAGATGGTGAAACCAGTTTAAAAATGATGAAACCAGTTAAACCAATCACCTCGGACATAATCCGAAATGTATCTAAAAAGAATCAACTTAGATTACATCTTTCACCAGAAAGATTCCATTTTAAGTCATTTAATTTGTCATCAGTACTGGACCCCATTCTAGTCCACATACAAAAAGGGGCTTATCAACAGGGTCATGTGGTCTGGGGGAGCACATATCTTCTTCATAAAAAGGGTTGCTATATAGAACTAGTTGAAATGGTTTTCAAAGAATGAAAGAGTAACGCAGAACACAGTTTTGTACTCTATAGAGCCATTTAAAGAACCATATATAACAGGTTCTCCATCATAGAGAAGGTTATTTAACCATACAAAGAACCATTTAAGTGTTCTAATGGTTCCTTAAGCTGTCAAAATTCTATACATGAACCCCCTCCATGTTCTGTAGCTCATCATTCTTCTTTTTAAGGAAAATCTACATTCTACATTGACATTCTACATTGACAAAGCAAAGAAATTGCATGGGTCTGACTGAAAGGCAAAAATCTCTAATCATTTTTCTCTCTAAAAAGCACGGTCATAAATACAATTTGGCTGTCATGAATGTTTTCATTAATTAAATTTGCCCCTTTATTCAGAAATCATTTTCTACTCAAATTAGAGAAACTGGATTCACTACAGGGAGACTGTTCAGTGCAGGATACAACCTTTCAAGATTAAATCAATGTAATTCACAAATATGTCACAAATGTCATGGAAGTAGCTTATGGTACTGTTAAGAATGAAGGATTTTTGGAGATTACAGATCTTACTGAAACTCAAAATATATGTGAAAAATATATAGTCAGGGCAACACATGGAAAGCTTTTTTTCTTTTTTTTAAAAATAATTCTGTTGGTTTCATAACATACAAAGCAGGGATGCAGGCATAGTATCATGTTCATGTTCCAGACCAGTGGTTCCTCACCCTGGTCCCTGCAGACCCTCTTGCCCCAAACATTTTTATGTTGTCTCTTTTTAATTGACCCACTTGAACCAAAGCAGGCTTGTTAATGAGTTGATAAGTTGGATGATGTGTATTGGAAGCACAGAAAATTCTACAATGTCCAGGGCAGGGCCTCCAGGATCAGGGCTGGGAAGCACTGCTCTAGATTCTCTAATAAATTAACCAGCTAAAGGCTCTTTATGAAATGCAGCATACTTCTTTTTTTTCTCAGTGATTCTTGTATTCTGGTCAGAATGTTGTAATGTTGTAATTTAGACTGTTCAATGTTTTTGTCTACTACTGTCAATATAAATAAAAATGACCTAATGACAACACAAGCAGGAACGTTTCTACCAGTTTCCAAAGTTGAAGTACATCATGTTAAGGATAGAACCGCTGAGAACATCCATTGCCTTTTCCTGACTCATGGCACTCTGTATGTTGACTTCATGCTTCTAGACCCCAGAAACCTCCCACAGTTAACAGTGGTGTTCATCGGGCAAACTTTCAGGAGCTCAGCAAAAATCTGACAGCAAGAAAGATGGTTGAGAACTCGCAGTGTGATTGTAAGGACAGCTCGAAATCATCAGCATTGGAGGAGTACAGTGCTAGGAAATGAGGCACATAAAGATAAACAGGGATGTAATGGTGGTAAAGAAGATAAATGGGAAGTGTTGAATAATGAGTGCTTGTCTTGTGAGAGTGTAATATCTTAGTATTAACTCAGGATATAAAACATTTAATCTTGATGAATGAACCTGGATTTAAAGTAAGCAAATTTCTTTCTGAATTTGGCTGAATCAGCGACCCCACTTACCACAGAGATCTACCTTTTCATGCAGACCATTTATAGCTGACTCCTTCCAGATAGCCTCCTCGCTCTAAAAGCCTACTTCAGCAATATTACAAAAGTGAAAATGTATCACTAGTATTCCAAATTCAATAAAAAATAAACTATTTCTGCAAAGGACTAGAATGCTAGTCTCCCAAATAGCTGCATTCAAATAGTTCCCAGTGGTGCACACTGCATAGATTACAAAAGGTTAATACAGTGCACCCAGAGCACACTGTGAATCTTGAAATGCAAATGTACAATAAATGTTTCTCTTCACAGTATGATGTGCATATCGACTTATCATTTAATATCCTGAGAGACTAATGATTCATAGTGTGATGACAGCTTGAATATCCCTGAATACTTAGCTGTTGTTATTAATATTTAGCTGCTTAGCTAAATGGCCAAAGGCTTTGGATCCAGCCTGGCTCTGCCTACTCATTATCACAGTCACCTGCAGTTTGTTAAAGGGCTCAGTGGGCTTGTACCAGATGAACTGTGCCTCACCTTGGCAGTGATCAACCCTCAAGCCTGGCGGTTTTACCAGCAGCGCCCTACGTGAGCCAGCAGCTCTTAGCGCATTTGCATATCACAAACATAACTTTTCTTTTAAGAATGTACATCTGAATTTCACGTGTGCAAATAATAACCATGAAAACTACACATTTGAACAGGCTATGTGCTGTATTCAATACAGTTTTGTCCACATTATTATTTCTTGAGGTTTTAGCCAGTGAAAATTAAACCTCAAGCTGGATAGTGAGCAAAAGTGGTACCTTTTTCTGAAGTCACAGGTCGTCCAGTCCATTCAGGGTAGCCAATGTCACCAGCGCAAATCGGACTACCAACGTTGTACCAAGCCAGGAGGCGATTGTTAGTGCAGTGCCATATTAAAAAGCTAAAGTGTGGTGCAGGTGGGTTGCATTTCCAGATTGTAGGCTATATTCTGACCATTTTTGAGAACCATTTTGAAAAAACTGTAGTATGGCCAGTTTATAGTCAATGAAACGTACCATAAAATATGCAGAATGTTATTTGTTTAGTTGTGTGTCTGTTTAAAAGGGTGTACCTGTTCTCTATAGGTTTTTTAACCATTTTTGTCAAAAAACAAAGTTTGCAAAGCCTTCCCAATTCCTGTGCAGATCTGAGCCATTTCCATTGTCTTGTGTTTTTCCATGTTTTGGCCTCTTTTTGATCACAGACTTGAGTATTCCTGCTTGCTCATGTATTAACCTGTGCCTGTACATTTAAAAAAGTTTACAAAAAAAGTCCTGCAAACTGTCAGGTCTGTGGGCAGCGGCCAGTAGAGGCTGCTTTTTCAGTTTATTAGAAGGACTTTTAAGTTAGTCACCTTCTGGGTTTTGTGTTTAGATTCATGTGTTGTTGCGTGCTTGGTCATCAGGAGCCTAGGCAACCCAGGTGTTAGCACTGAGCACATTAGCTGGGTTGCTAGGCGTCTGATGAAGTGTCCGTGTGTGTGTGTCTTATTTCAGTTAAGTAAAGCTAGTTTAATGGATGATGGTTTGCGTTGTGTGATTGGCTGTCTGTGTGTGTGTATGGGTTTAAAGGCACAGCCATTCCGGAGGAACGGTGCGTGGTCACCAACATTCACCAGCGTTCATCTCGGGTTCGTATTACTCTTTATGAAGTATTTCACCTGCGTCTGTCTCTGCAAAAAGGTGTGGGAGATCCCCTGGAGCTCTACACTGTGAACGATTCTCCAAGAGGCAGTTGGAGGAGCTTCAGCCTGCTCAAACCACGTTTATAGTGGTTTGAGGCTCAACAGGATCCTGATCTGTACCAGTGACTGTTACCTTGTGTTTATCTCCATCTGTCTCAGCAGGCGTGAGATGTGCAGCCGTGTCCACTACAGCTAAAACAGTGGAGCTACTCGTCAGGCTGAGAAAGCCTTTGAAACTGTAGCTCGGTTCTTAAGACCGAGCCTTCTCTCCCTCGGCTTGGGTTCTCTCGCAGGAGTGAAGGCCCTCCTGGAACCGCTTTGTACTTGGGTGGACTTTAGTGTTTGCATTTGGAGCTCGGTGAGCTCATCCTTCTGTTTACGTTCATTAAAGCAAACCTGAGAAACTAACGCTGATTCCTGCAGTGTGTCCTTCTAGTGCACCCAACATGACACAAACTCATTGCCTTGAATCAATCAAGTGAATTTACTTAAGCTTGTTTGAAGCTTAATTCACTCAGACTTAAAATGTATTATTAACAATACACTCTTGTCTCATTCAGGCCTTCTATAAAGATATTCCTGTGTCCTTCTAGCTAGTTTGTTGAGGAACTGTAGACTTGCACATAAGCAGATGAAGCAGAAGAAGTCAAATCTGAAATTAAAATGTTTTTTTTTACCGAGCTTTCCATCTCTGTGAGGGGTCAACTGCATTTTTCATGGTCATAGACTTGCTCTTGGACAAAGACCTGGCTAATTAACTAGCAGAACAGGTAGACTTGGTGACTGTTATAGCATTCATGCACATGTTCTTGTCTGAGTGGTGGTCACACTGCCAGCACGTCCCCATGCTTACATTGAAAAAGGAGTGTTTGTGAGAGTGTGTGGGTGTGTGTGAGAGTGTGTGGGTGTGTGTCCGTGCACATATGTGCGTGGCTGATTAATGGTACGCATGTGCTAAATTGTGCAGGACAGAATGTGCTTGTCTCATTACAACTAAATAATGAAAACAAAAGAGTCCTAATTCATCTGGAACAGCAATGATAAGTTCTAAGGGGAGAGGCACAAAGACATCATTGTCTCTGTGTGTGCATTGTGTTTTTGTGTGTAGTGAGGTGTGTACTGTAAGAGCAAGGGGTCAGGCCCTGCGGTGCTTGGATATTCTATCCTCACACTTCTTAGTGGCACATGGCTTTTGTGAATCATTTTTTGTGTGTTTTGATTGTGTGTGCTTACACTTGTTGTGTGACAATGATTGATCAAACATTTTTTAGAAACTCATTACCCCCGACTGTTTTGCATTTCTATGAATGCATTTTTTTAGAAAATGTTATGTTAATCTTCAGATGTCACATTTATCATTTTTCCTCACTTTTCCTCAGCTAACTAAAAAAGAAGAGAATGTGTGGATGAGTCAAATGTGTGTGTTTGAAACTTTCAATCTGTACCACCTTTGTGTTTATGAGTACAGTCTTTACATTTTTGCCATTTCTTGAAACAAACTCAAGCCTGTCAGTACAGTATCAACCTGTAATTTACTGTGTAACTTCCACTGCAATCTTATATGTAGTTATGTGATTACATTGTAAAGAAAAATTAAAGTAATAACTCTCGATATCTGAGTCAAACCAAGTCTGACTTTTATCAAGATAAAAAAAGACCCTGATGACCTGTATGTGGTCTATACTTCCATAGCTCACTCTCATAACTACAGAACTTACATACGCTCTTAAAAATGAAGGTGCCAGAAAGGGTTTTTTGGGGATATGCCATAGAAGAAGCACTTTTGTCACTCCAAAGAACATTTCATTTGAATGCTTTCAGATGTTTTGGGCAGCAAGGCACTGAAGTGCATGTCAAGTATTAAAAACAGATGCACATTAAAGCAGTCTTTTCATATCGAAATTCAAATTGATGGACTGTGATGCAAGAACAGCTCATTTTGCTTGTGGCAGAGTCTAAAAATCTTAAACAACGAAGAACATGCTGACTATAAACATGAGGAAGTTAAAGAAAATAAACGGATGAATATAGCTGAAAGACTCAAAATGATGGTGAGTGACTGTTTCTTGATGTTTCTTGTTTACCTTGGTCTGTTATATTCTGTTTATGCCCATAGAACTGGGTATATGCAGTTTTTGCATGAAAGAAAAATGATCAGTTCATTGTTGCTCTACCATTTAGTTTTTCCCAGAATGTCAGAAAACAAAACCCTCATTTTTGTTTGAAGTTTCCACTACTATAATAACCTAATTTGTTTGTTTTCATCTGAGGAAAATCATACTTGATGTGAATAGACCTGTAATGTGATATCCTCAAAATAGCTTCCCTGTTGCAGTAGATGCTGGACATCTTGGCCTCGAAAGTTGCCCATTGATTACTTGAGTCACAATTTCATTGTGACACAACCAAGAGCTGTACTGCCGCCATCCACTGTGATGCTTAAATCACTAAAGCCAAGGAAGTCTTATTCAACTTTTATAAGCTAATAAATCTACCCCTGGAAAAGGAGTAAACCCTTAAACACCCATAGCCTGTATGAGGCCCACACTTCCACTGCAAACCTTCATAGCTACCAAACTTACTTACAAACACGTCTTAAAAATGAGTAAATTGTCCTAGAGAACAAATGATACATGCCACTAAATTTTTACTTTCTGTGGTGTTTTTGGTTCATTTACAAATAAGATTTTAATATTTAAGGTACATCTGAGCAGTCATTTTGGAGGTGGGTCAGTGACAACAGTGGGCAGACCATAAGTGGGTTAAGTACTGTCATACCACCACCACCAGCAGTTACTGAATTATAAGACTTAAGTAATAGTGTAAAAGTGTGAGGGCTTTGCGTTCCTTACTCATGTGTAGCTATAATTATATACTTCCAGTACCTAAATTAGAGTGCCAGCGCTGACACATTAACAATGGTGAAACAAGAAAACCTTTTTTTTTTTCATTAAAAGTGATGTACATATCAGGTGCCCATAACGATCCTAGCCATACCACAGGAATAATAAGCCCAGAGTTCAAGAGGTTAATAGCTTTGATCCACTTCTACAAATGACACACTTCAAAGAGCATGGACTGAAAAAAGCAGCTGTGGCGGATCACCAGCAAATTGGTGACCCCGAGTGCAAAAATCATAACAGTCAAAAAATTCAATCATACCAGTGTGTTTTAAATCTACACTCCACCTTCTGTCACCTGCTAACACCACAGTGCTTGGGTTTTAATCTGTCACTTGCTTCTTTTTCAATGAGCAAAGATTAATAACTGGTGTGAGAGAGAGAGAGAGCGAGAGAAAGAGGAAAGGTGTGTGAGGAGACAGGATGGCAGCAGTGTCTAAGGGTCTTCACTAATGTGACTGATTGGTTGTTGGCACCGTGCACGCTCATGAGTCACTCATTCAACTGCGCTCTCTTCCTCCACAGCCTTTATTATCACTGCCTGACACCAATTACTGATGTGCACAAAGAAACATCTCCATTAGAGACACTGGAATTAGACAGGCAGCAGCATCAGGGACAGCTGTCTCTGCTAATGGCTTCATTGACTTATTTCAGAACATCTCTCAGGTAATCACAGTGTTTTAAATGCAGAATAGTAAATACACTAACCAAAAAACGAGGCTGCCGGGCCGAATCAGACAGACTATTGCTTGACACTGCATCTCAGTTCAAACAGACCTGCACTAAAGTGAAAGTGTTAAAAAGAGTTCTTTCAGGTGATGATATTAAAGAACTGTTTGGTTCCTTAAAGAGCTTTTGGTTCTTGGATGATTCCTAAAGAACCATTTTTCTAACTGAGATGTGTGAGCATGAAGAAATTTTAGTTTAAAGAGCAACATGATGTAAAGGTTCTACACCAATTGTGTTTTTTTCTTAAAACTGTATGACCAAAAAAAAGAAGAAAAAGATCAAACCAATTAGGAACAATTATTTTTAAGAAGTGTTTAATCAATTCTTAATATGTCACATGGCCAATGCAAATGTTTAGTAGATGTTCACCTCGTATTTATCTGACATTCAACCTAATATCTATTAAGGACTACTGAACATTATGCTGAAAGCCATAGATTCTATTAAATCTAACACCTAAACCTAACTCTAAACTTCACCTTAAACCAAAAAAACGTACTCCACACACAAATATATTATCACTGTTTTAACAAAGTAAACTGGGAAGAAAGATGCATTCTTAACCTTAATGTATATCAGGCTTATCAGATTTCATTCAGCAAATTTTGGACATTTCTATTTTGTCACGAAATATTACACAATATAAATTGTGGTTGGCACTTTAGTTTCTTTAAAAAAACTAAATAATATCTGATGTTTTGATATAACACTGACATGTGATTTGGCATAGTTTATATGTAATGTTCTATTGACTTTTCCTTAAAATCTCCCAAATCAATGACATTACTATCACAAGCTAAAGTAGAGGGTGGCTGTGTGATGTGTACATGGGGCAATCTGACAGGAAAGGGTCATAAGCCATTTTTGAGGGGTCATTGCTTAAGAATGGAAAGCCAAGTTTTAAGGTATATGTGTATAATAATGACATCAAAGCAGCAGGAATGAATGAGAGTCACAGACAATAATCTATAGACTCTTTCTCTACCTCTTTGTGTGTGTGTGTGTGTGTGTGCGTGTGTGTGTATGTATGTGTGTGTTTGTGTGTTTCTGTGTGTGGGGGTGTGTGTGTGTGTGCATTTGTTTGTCCTTAATGAAAGCGACCCTCTTTGAAAGCCAGTGATTATCACACATACATACGTACATATATATATATATATATACACACACATACAAGCACACAAATTCATTCCATTTAGAGCTAATGGCAGCAAAAGGGACAGAGAGGAGCGAGGATGGGAAAAAGGTGTGTTGCTGGTTTAATGGGTCAGTGCCTGTTTGGCCTGCGTTTACAACAGTCTAACGGTCTAAAATTAAAATACTCAGCACTCATCTTTTTAACGAATTACTGCATTAAATTGTCTACAAAAAAGCAAAAAAGTCAGCGAATCAGTAAAATGTTGACTTTCTGTGTGGCACTCAACATTTTTCTGATTTTGGACACATTAGAATTAGAATTAGAATGAAGTGCAACTAACTCTTCAGCCATGTGAAACCAAGCATCTTGTTGGCAATCTGATTTGGTGATGGTCCCTTTGACTGCTTTAAATCTGCTGTCAGAGGTGGTGCATGATCAGTGAAATGAATCAGCATATAAAATCAGCACAATTTTGCAAACTACAATGTTTTTACTATAAAAAAAATGCATGAGGGTGGGCTCATTGTTTTTCCCGAGCGAGTACACAACCTCATTAAGAGCTCAGTTGTAATCAGATAGTGCTTGTTATTTGTTTCATCAGAGTACTGATGTATGACTTTTCTTGCTCCAAATTATATGTGAGACACACTAAACAAAAGTACATTTTCATGTTAAATAAATGCATTAACAATGCTGCAAAATCACAAGATGAACAGAGAAGAGTATATTGAAAGGCAGTTTTTTATGACAGCCAAAATTTAAGTACCTTGGTAGTTATTAATAATGCTCTCCCTTTCCGCTGCTTTGCAGCCTGGATCACAGTCTTGTTCTCCTTCCCTCCTATTACAGACTCCTATTACTCCACAAACAACCAGTACTCACAAAAACAGCGAGGAAATATATTCACATATCTGCAGAGAAACACAGAATTGAATGTTTTATGTGAACCCTAAAAAGAGAAGAACATTAACAACAGACTACATGAACTTCGTATGTATAAAATCATGCCAACCAGAGTAATTTTCTACTCTCAAATAAAAAACCATGGGCGAACAGCGATTTGTCTGCACTTCTGAATGATGTAAAAAAAAAAAAAAAAGCCTTCATAGCTGGGAATAAGGAGGAGATGTGAAAGGGAAAATAAAAGAAAGCAAATACTGCTCCACACTTTGCAAAAATGTACTAAATTGTCACTTGGGTGGTACCTATAACAGATTGTCTTCAGTAGCTTCAGTTATGGAACATAATTCTGTCATATGTCATTACATATCGCATTACATTGACGTTGGACTGACTTTATACACTCTGTCTTAACTCCAGGTTTGTTAGGTTATGTTAAGTTATGAAGATGCCCATTCCCCTGGAACTTTAAGGACCATGTTGTGCCTTTGAGGGGAAATTTGCCTTGCTTGTACCTTAATGAAGAAAAACATACTTGTACAGTACCTTTTTGTCCTGACCATGTCATTAATATCAAGGGTTCTGTAGATACCACTCTCAGCCCTCCTCACTCTCTGCCTGAGAAGTGATGATGTACTATACTCACCCTACACATGGGAAAACACTACTAGCATTGATGGACCTGAGGCTTCAGAATGTGAGTTAACTGTCATTGAGGATCAGGTGAAAAAAAAGAGCTCCACCAAGGCAAGACCCCAAGGCTCAACAGCATTCACCCAAGAGTCATTAAGGCCTGGATCGACCAGCTCTGTGGGGTACTGCAGTGTCTGTTTAGCTTGAGTCTGAGGAAAAGAGCGGAGGACATGGAGCTCTGGATGGCGTCCTGAATAGTTCCAGTGCCCAAGAAAAGGTGCCAGAGCCCTCAGTGACTATAGACCACTGGTTCTCACATCCCACATGATGAAGATTCTGGAAAGACTGGTCCTAGCCCATCTCAGACCTATTAATGGCCCAGTAAATGAAACACTGCAGTTTGCATATAAACAGCATGATGGCTAACTCTAATTTTTTTATATAATATATTAAGTGAAACAGTGAGCAGCCAATAATGGCTCCCCGGGAGCAGTATGTGGGGCCGGTACCTTGCTCAAGGGTACCTCAGTGCTGCCATTGGCAGTCCTGAGATTTGAACTTACGGCTTTCTGATTGCAGGGACAACTCCCTAACCACCAGCTCCTCCAGCTAGAATGATGACGGTCGTATTCTTTGACCTTTCCGGTGCCTTTAATACAACACACCCTCCTCTGCTAGGTAAGAAGCAAAAGAAGATGTAGACGAACTCTATAATTATCACATAGATGCCTGACTACCTGACATCCAGATCTCAGTTTGTGCATTTGCATAATTGTGTAGTTTACCAGGTGGTCTGTAGTACAGGAACTCCACAAGGGACAGCGCTGTCTACTTTCTTTTGTTCACGGCTACATTGTACACATCTGACTTCAAGTACAACTTGTAGACATCCCTGCTGCCATTAATGCTTAAACTCCTTAATGTCTCCTCTACATCAATGTCTAATCAAGTGGCAAGACACCTTCAGCTTCAGAATTACAGCCACAACAGTAAACCATTAACAGGTAAAGTGAATAACATTGATTATCTTAGTACAATGAGGTGGGATTTATTAGGCAGCAAATGAACAGTGACTTCTTTAAACTGATGCAAAGGAAAAAAAGCACAACCATGAGGAATTTGACCTGGCTACACAGCTGGGTCAGAGCATCTCCAAAACAGCAGGTGTGTGGGGTGTTCCTGGTATGCAGTGATCAGTACCTCCCCGAAGTGGTCTAAGTAAGGATGGAAAAAAGTTAGAAGGACAACTGATGAACAGACAATAGGGTGATGGATGCCCAAGGCTCAATTATGCACAAAGGATGTGAAGGCTAGACCATCTTGTCTGATCCTGAAGAAAAGTTACTGGAGAACAAATTGCATTTTTGCATATAATAATTGCTATGATAGAAAGGTATATTGGGCTGCATAGTAGTAGGCCAGTCAAAGGGTCTATGCCAAAGAGTCTACCCCTGTCCACTGACGAAAGCACAGACAATGTGAACAATACAATACGCGGGCATCAGAACTGGACTATGGAGCGACGAAAGAGGGCGGCCTGGTCTAATGAACCACCTTTTCTTTTACATCATGTGGTGTATGTGTGTCACTTATCTGTGGGAGAGATGGCACCAGGATGAAGTTAAGCAGAGGCTACATGATGCTCTGGGCAATATTCTGCTGTTATCAATAAAGTGAAAATGTAATCTAATCTTATAATTTTTTCTCTAAATGGTAGTTCATGAAAAATAACCTGCCAGTATTTGCTGGTGTCATATTTTGCTCATTAACAGTCTAAAGTCAGAAGTAAGGTTTTTTACCGATTTAATCTACGAGTTATAAATTACATCTCAGCAATCTCATGCATGATTTACTATGAGTATTCTTGACCCTGAACACAGTTTAAAGGACTTAGAATTACAGCAGCGGTCATAGACTTGGAACCTTTGGAAAATTAATGACTCCTTAAGTATAAAGATAAAATCAGAGAGATGGCACAAAAAAATGGGTTTAAACGCTGCAGACAAATGTGTGTATCTATGATGTATAGGCTGTTCTTTTTTCTTTTTTTACTAAAAAAGTTTTACTCAAACCTCAAATGTTTTAAAAAATCTTTTGTAAGGGAAGTGCTGGTCTATCTTCAAGTTGCATGACCATTAATTCAGCTACAGTGTGTCTGGGGAATGTTGGTAAAGAACTACAAAAAGTTAGGGATTTTGCATGGACAGCTCACTTTTAAGGCCTTGTTTTAGCACTTACACTGTGCAGACACAGTCTCAAATACCCACAAATCCTTTTGGGCCCTAATGAAACCACTAAAGAGGACTGACAAGACCCCTCCCTATCCCTCTTTCTCTCTGTCTCTCTCTCTCTCTCTCTCTCTCTCTCTCTCTCTCTCTCTCTCTCTCGCTCTAAAATGGGGCTTTTACACAGCTTGTGATTCTTATTCTGGAGTGTCAAAGCAAGACGTGGCTCCTTTGTAAAGTGTTTCCATCTGAAAGCCCAAGGTCTTACACTAGATATGATTTGAACTGCAACAGCAGTGCGTAAAGCAGTTAGAGCCGGTGTGTGTGATGCAGGTAGCTATAGTGGGAGCGGATTGTAAGCTGGAGACGGAGCAGGCGGTTAAGCTGTGAGGTGCAGTGAGGTGCTCAGCATGTAGGTTACTGCTTCTGTACGTGCTGCTACTCAGCCTGAAAATCCCTTTCTTTACTCCCCTGATACCTGCAGCTGCTGCAAATGAGCACAACGCACCCTCATGTGGTGCTTGCACGTTCACTCAGACTTTACTGGACTGTTTTGAGCTTCACAGAGACTTCACCGGATTGCTTTAAGCTTTCTCTCTGGTTGCTTTTACTTTTCTTGGACATATCTGTGATGAGACACAATACTGTGCAGCAACACAATTGACCAGTAATATAATTCAGTTCTGTTCTTCTTCTTCTGCAGTCTTCTGAGCTGTAATACTGTGCACACAGATTGTGTCAAACTTTAAAGGACACAAACTCGCAACAAAATTGACTACTTTTATCCTCATTTCCAAAACAGAATGTTCTCCCTCATCACTCACACAGACATTCCAGTATCCATCTGTAGTGCAGGTGAGTATTGTGTCTTAAAGGGTCCATTGTATTGTATTATAATCGTTTATAATATGTTTAATCTTTCATTGTTTACAGTGTAATGTGTCTTCACTTTTTTACTTGCTATATAATTTACTCATTAACAACAATAACAATAATAATAATAATAATAACAATGATAATAATAATAATTATTATTATTAGTAGTAGTAGTATCATTCCTGTCTGCTCTCAGAAGGGTACTGTGAAAAAGAAGGCATGCACACACACTCCTCGCTCCTGCCACCTCCCCATTAGAAATGCATCTCAGTGTAAATCTGCACACAGGAAATGTACTCAATTTTATAAACACTGATAAAGCTCTACCAGCCTTATCTCTCCACTCAAAACTGAACGTTCACGAAGACTCAGACACCTCACCCCATTCCTTATCATACTCTTATGAGCTTCCTTTCATTCTATGGCCCCCTCACACACACAGGGCTTTACCTCAGGGAGACTGCAGAGACGCACTTCCTCTCCAAAACAATTACACTGCATTATGCACACTTACAAAAACAGGCACATATGCCATCAATAGTTTATGCACACTCAAGACGCAACTTATCAGGACTGAGAAAGGGCAACAGAGGTAACTCATACTGATTACTCATGAACTTTTGCATCAGTTATTGTGTATTAATAAATGCACTGAATGTGTGTGTGTGTGTGTGTGTGTGTGTGTGTGTGTATCTCTGTGTGTGTGTGTGTGTGTGTGTGTGTGTCTGTGTCTGTGTGTGTGTGTGTGTGTGTGTAAGAGAGAGAGAGAGAGAGAGAGAGAGAGAGAAAGAGAGAGAGAGAGAGGGAAAGAGAGAAAGAGAGAGAGAGAGAGTGTAGCCTGCTAATGAAAAGCTGAAGAAAACTGTTTTGTTAAATTAGATTAGAGCTCATTTTACACTAATGATTAGCAGCTAATATAATCTGTGTGTGTATGTGAGTGTGTGTGTGTGCGTGTGTGTATGTGTGTAGTGATAGTACTCACTAGATACACACAGACTGCTACCAGCTCGTTTTGTGTATGTGTGTGTGTGTGAGAGAGAGAACAGTGGTAAGTGGTCAAACTAAGAGATGCTAACAGGCTTATGTGTTTGTTAGGCTGGCACATTATTCAAATATTGAACGTAATGACCCATGCTCAAATTACAACAGTCTGCAAAGCTTTCCATTTTCCATCAGTTTGTCATGACGCCATATGCACAGTCTCCACTGAGGGCAGTTTCTTACACAAACTTTCAAAGTTAGGTAGAGATCACAGGGAAAAATTATAAATATCTTAGTTGTACTCTTCAAGTCAGTCAAGCCATGTCAGTCAAATAGGTTTATTGTCATTTCAGCCGGACAGAGGAGAGAGAGAACCTGATGATCTTTTCAGCTGTCCTCTCTATCCTTTGTAGGGTCATGCAATCCAAAACAGAATAATTCCTGTACTAAGCCCTGATGCAGCTACAGAGAATGCTCTTTTTAGACCCCCTGTAGAGCGTGGTGAGGATTGGTGGGTAGTCTCATCAGGATGAGGAGATGCTATGTTAGATGCTGCTGGCCTTCTCGGCGATGGAGCTGGTGTTGAGGGTCCACTTGAGGTTCTCTGTGATGCTCTTTACTGAGGAGCGGTAGATGTTAAGTGGAGAGTGATCACATTGTGCCCTCCTGAAGTCCACAACCATCTCTTTTGTTGTGTCTGCATACAGAGACAGGTTATTGGCTTTGCACCAGTCCGTTGGCCATTGCATCTCCTCTCGACACCTCATCAACCCCACCAAGGTAATTTCATTGGCAAACCTTAAAGTGGTTTGAGGTCAGCAGCATGAATAGCAGGAGGCTGAGCACCGGAGATGTTGCTCCTGATTCTGACTGAGGTCTCCAAGTCAGGAAGTCTTGGACTAAATCGCAGAGGGAAATGTTCAGACCTTGCAGTCTCAGCTTTTCTGTCTGATGCTGAGGAATGATGGTTTTGAATCCTGAACTGAAGTCTATGCACAGCATTCTAACAGAAATGTCCTGTTTGTCCAGGTGGGTGAGGGCCAGATGAAGGGTGATGCTGATGGCATCATCTGTAGAGCATTTGGGATGAAATGCAAACTGCAGGGGGTCCAGTGAGGGGGGCAGCTTATTTTTATGTGCTTCATGGCGAGCCTCTCAAAGCATGATAGGATGACAGTCACTAAGGCAGGACACTGACGACTTCCTTGGCATGGGGACGATGATGATGGCTTTGAAGCGTGTTGGAACATGTCTATGAGAACACACACACACACAAACATACACACACACATACACAAATATATATATATATATGTGTGTGTGTGTATGTATATAT
>JBBPCZ010112532.1:0-10625 GCA_037974445.1 Brycinus macrolepidotus
TCCCCAAACTGTGTCCACAAAGTTGGAAGCATGGCGTTGTCCAAAATGTCTTGGTATGCTGAAGCATTAAGATTGCTGCCCTTCACCAGAAGTAAGGTGACACGTGAATTCAATAATAAGAGGTGTGTCCCAATACTTTTGTCCATGTTGTGTATATGCACATATTAAGGGGCCTAACCCAGACTCTGAATTAAGGGGTGTGCCCCAATACTTTTGTCCTTATAGTGTGATGTATGTGTAGGGTGTGATATGTTGTGTTTCAGTTTGGTATTAGTGGGTTTTAAAGACAAGATGAAAACAGACTGATTTTTTTCCTACGGCGTCACTATGAGCGTCGTTTCATAACTGGCTCCCCAGATTTCAACCAATCAAAGTCGCCTGTGGCCGTGACGTCACGCCACTCAGGTCTACAGTCTCGTGTATCGTCACGTTCAAGCCACGAAGCGACAAAACCTTTAAAGATTTCCTTTTAAAAAATAAACATTACTCTAAAAGATGAGTGTAAACGGAGCTCCAGAGAGACTCTTTTCCGAGCAGGGTTCGTGTCCTCATCTCTCGTGACGCAAATGGCGCGCAATACGTTTCCTCCTGGTTGTTTACGTTCTGCTCCTTCACCAGTTTGCCCCAAAAACTATTTTTCGTGCATATTCAAACATGAACAGCATCTCTTTCATGCAGACTCTGTACAAGGCCACAAATAGAAAGGAGAAGCTTTTAACTTTTCCTCTACTTTTGCACAACAGACCGGAGAAACATGGGTGCAACGTTATGACACGAAAATTAAGCCATATTTCCCACAAACAGAAAATTAAGCCATATTTCCCACAAACAGAAGCTCACTCTGATATAACCTGCAGATAAACATAAATATATACTCTAAGTATTTATGTGGTTGTTGTTATTTATACCTATTTAGATATTCTACATTGTTCCCTTGCAGACCACGATGAGCCCGGTCAAGGAGACACCTGATTGGCTGAGAGCTCTAAATGACGCCGATTCCGACCAACTGATTGGCTGAGGAACCTGACTGACACCAATTCCAGCAACGTGATTGGTCCACCGAGCTGTCAATCAAAGATAGAGTCCACAACGGCCTCCTTCATGGCCTACTCTCCTGCATGGCAATTATGGGTCGAATGCCAACTTCACTGAAAGTCATTTGATATATATATATGATTCAGACACGTCTCAGTGTCATTACGAGACGAAGCGTATGCAGCCAGACGTCAGAAAGAGAACCCGAACACGTTTATGGCCACTTGTGTGGAGCCCGTTAGCATGAGAACACATGTGGAGGCAAGTTTACCCACAACAGCATCAAAACAAGACGGATTCAGCACCTATTTTAAGTTTTAGATCCTCATGAACGTCCTGAGTGCAGCCTGTGCAGTAGTTTACCTGTGGGTGGAGTTTTATCCCGGTTCTGGTGGGAGCCGCGGGGTTCTCTCTCGGGTTGGGGGCGCGCGCCGCTCGCGCAGTTTGTTTTCTCCGGCTCACTGAGGCCGGTCACTCCTGCGCATGCGCCGCGCTATCAGGATTCTGATTGGCTGATGGGCTTCTAGCTTTACAAAATCACTGTAACTGAGAGAACACGATAATAAACATCAGACACATGGAACATATAACATTACAATAAACACCAGACACATTGAACATAGAACAATAAACATCAGACACATGGAACATAGAACATTACAATAAACATCAGACACATAATACACAGAACATTACAATAAACACCAGACACACTGAACATATAACAATAAACATCACAATAAACATCAGACACATAGAACACAGAACATTACAATAAACACCAGACACATTGAACATAGAACATTACAATAAACACCAGACACATAGTATACAGAACATTACAATAAACACCAGACACATAGAACACAGAACATTACAATAAACATCAGACACACAGAACATAGAACATTACAATAAACACCAGACACATAGAACATAGAACATTACAATAAACACTAGACACATAGAACATAGAACATTACAATAAACATCAGACACATAATACACAGAACATTATAATAAACACCAGCCACATAGAACATAGACCATTACAATAAACATCAGACAAACAGAACATAGAGCATCACAGTAAACACCAGACACATAGAACATAGAACATTATTGCAAAATCCATGCTGTAACAATAATTTCCTTTTTCTTTCTTTTTTAAAAGTAGATCTCCAGGTAATACAGGTCTTCATGGAACTGGTTGAAAATCGGCTTATTGTATTAATGTTATTTCTATTTCTTCTAATGTTACTGTTTTTTCCAAGCAAAATTTTGCACCCAAGCAAAATTCCAAGCAAAAAAAAAAATTAGGCAAATATACTAATAACTGAATATATTTTTATACGTATTTTATAAATCTATGTATATGTATATCTATATATACATACATATACATATATCACAGATGGATTTAATCTTATGCTATATACATATATTATCAATCTATCTGTCTATCTATATATAAATAAATAAATAAATAAATAAAGATGTTGACCGTGGGTGAGAGCATGTGAGTGAACCGTGTGTGTGTGTGTGTGTGTGTGTGTGTGTGTGTGTGTGTGTGCGTGCTGGCGCCCCGCCCAGGGTGAGTCCCTGCCTCGTGCCCGTTAGCGCTGGGATAGGCTCCGGGTACCCGCAGCCCTAGTAAGGATTGAGCGATTACAGAAAATGAGTGAATGAAAGAGTTTGCGTTGCTAATGTAGCTACCGAGTGTCTCACCCAGAATCTTTCTGTATAACACCGGCTTCTCTTGGTTTCTATTCGCTAATGGAGTCCGACTGGAATGCTTTATCTTGTGATTTTATTTGGTTACATTTGATTGATTTTCGAATCATCTGTTTTTTTTAATGGAGCTGACTCAAAAGAGCAGTTCTTTTAAAAGTTAAAGCAGATCTCAGGCGGATCCCACGCACAACGTGGATCTCGCATTCACTTTAGCCCAGTCTATTTGGTTCCGAAAAATACACTCAAACACCATGACTTTAAAAGTTACCAGAATGACTGTAGTCAACATAATGCCACTCTAATCTGTTAGATCAACTTCAGCAATACTGTGTGATGAAATATTAAGAAGTAGCCTAGTATAGTGGAACTCCGTGGTTCTCTTTTTCTATAAAATCTATATCTGTATCTATAAAAGTGGTAATATAGTACAATGTCATGTTTCTTATACGGGAAGGTCAGACATAGTTGTGAAAATAGCTGGAAAAGAAATGTACGGTGGTACTTTGACTGAAAGGGTTGGTGATCTGTTGCTATAGCTGTTGTAGCAGTTAGCTATAGCAACATATGATGTTTTTACAAAAATGGTAAGGTTTCAGTATGTGCCATGAGTCACAGAGCAACAGTCAGTTACATTCAAGTTTTCCCAGTTCCTCTATTTCAGTCCCACACATAGCCTAGAGCTAAAGTTGCTAAGGTAGTTAGCATTTTCTGCGCTAACTAGTTCTGAGACAATATTGTGTGAATTAAAAATGACTGTATGAACAAAGAACAAAATGCTAAAAAAGTAGCATACATTTAAGCAGGGATGAGTAAATGCCAAGCAGTTTCTGTGTTGTAGTCTGACAGTTTAAAAAAAGAGTAGACCTACATGGAAAACTAAAAGCAGTGTTATTTCCATTATTATTATTATTATTATTATTATTATTACTGGGTAAAATATGCAAGTTATAATGTGCAATTCTTCTGGTGCATTATTACTCTTCTTGTCAATCCCTGTCACTCCATTGCCAGCCTGTCCATATACATACATATATATATATATATATCCACAGTGTTTTACATTTATTTATATATCCACTCTGTACATATATACATACATATACTCCATGTGTACATACATACATATACTTATTTAAGTTTACATATACATATATATACATTTATATTTTCAATACACTCATCCATATTTATATTTCTAAATTGTTTGTATAGTGTACTTTTTATACTGTACTGTTGGTATAGTTTTATTCTATTGTTTTTAAGTTTTGCTGCTCTTATCTTGTTCTGTCCACTTTCTGCCGTGACAATGCAAATTTCCCACTAGTGGGACTAATAAAGGATTATCTTATCTTATCTTATCTTATCTAAAATAACTTCCAGAATGATCTTAGCTATAATTATGATTTGTTGGAGTGTTTTTTAATAACATTTTCAGGGACACTGACAAGCATAATGCTTTTGCTAGCAGGTCATTACTCTTTTCACCAAACAGTAACAGTGTTACACAAGTTATTCAAACAGGAGTCAGTATGGGCGATCACTCCAGCCTGTACTGTTGAACTGTTCAGATACAGATCGTCCAGAGTCCCCATGCTATGTCCAGTTTTATGTTTTCTCTATCTTGCCCTACTAAGTGCACGAGGACCTTTCAAATTACTTAGGTGTGTTAGATAATGGGGAGCACAAAAATGTGCATAAGTGCAGCTGGTGGCCTAGTGGTTAGGGCGTTCGCCCTGCGATCAGGAAGTCGTGGGTTTGAATCCCAGGACTGCTAGTGGCACCACTGAGGTACCCTTGAGCAAGGTACCGTTCCCACACACACTGCTCCCCGGGTGCTGTGTTCCTGGCTGCCCGCTGCTTCACTTGGTGAATGGGTTAAACACAGAGGAAGAATTTCGTGCTGTCCACACTGTGTGCTGTGGTGTGTTCACAGATGACCGAATGGGGTTCCCATGGTTCTCTCTGGGAACCACTGGGAACAGCCTACAGTCCTAAAACCAGTGACAACATGCTGCTGGGTACCTCAAAGTCTCTTGTCCTCTGTGTTCACATGTTGACATGAGACTCGGGCCCATAATGTGATAGCCCCTGACTGAATGGATTTTTATTAATTTTTGTAAACAGAAACCAATCACTAGCCAAACTTGCCTGTAGGTCTATAGCAGAACTCCACCATTTGCTTGCTTTTGTGATTTTGGTAGGATGGTCCTCCCTCTCCCCAGTCACTCCCCCAACAAATCAGAACTGACATTCAAGCAGCAGTTTGAAAAGATGTGGTGGTCCTTCAGGTACTTCACAAGCTGTGGAGTAAGTTTTAAACCTTCTAGTTTTGTAGCAACACGTGATACAGGGAGATCTAGCTATCAGGTAACAGCTGAACGTGACTAAACAGGGTGAAAATGTAATACAAAATGTAACCAAACCTAACTATTAATTTAATTAATATTTTAAAAATATATTTTAGTATAGTAAACATTTATTTGTTTATTTCACATGCATATTGTTGCTGTCAGAACAAAATTCTGTACCCGCATTTTTGTATCTCATTTTTTTTTCATAATTTAAAAATGCCAATGAAATTTCACGAGAAATGGACCCATAGAAAGTGTCCAAAATGGCTAGTTATATAATTTTGCTCCATTAACTTACGCTGCAAGTTAAGATTTTTTTTTTCATTATTAAAAATATGAGGTTATGTTCCAGCAGTGACAATATTTTCAGTTTTTACAATGTTTATGTTAGGGCTGGCACAAACAGGCTTTGACAGAATTTGAAAATTTGTTAATATTTTATAAACATTCTCAAAATCTGGTAGTCTAATCAAGTATTTTCATTACTGCAGTTCTAAATACGTCCTGCAGAGGGTCTGGACAATCCAACAGTGCATTAACAGTCTCGGCTCACACGCCGTATGTTGCTGTAGAAGCCACGATTTTAGCATCTGATTCGAATACAGTTTTCTGAGCCACTTAGTCAATAAGAATGAAACACCAACAAATTGAAATTATTATTTCATTAATCGGCATCAGAATTGTATTTGTACAAGTTTGAGGCTGTGAGGTTCTGAGCTCATAAAAGTTTTTTAAGCTTTTAAACTTGTACTCACCACACAGTGATACCTACTCAGATAAACATATAAGGGCAAACCAGCGTCCAAAGTGAAAAACAAACTGTTGTCTTTCATTTCAAGTAAACTAAGCACTTAATGTGTGTTGGTGTCTTAATAGCAGGAATACAACAAAAATTGGTTGGGAACGTGGTTTGGGAGTCCTTGAGAAGGATGCTGAATACCATTCTTCTGTTCTGAAAGCTTCTGTTCATCCATCGCGCTTGGCTCAAAGAAGGTAATAAATCAGTTTCAGTAGCTTTGGGAATAAATTAATTTTACTGACCTCACAAATTGAATCTCTTGAAGTGATATTAAATTAACTGGGTCGACCCAAGTTCTGTCAAAGGCTTATACTATCAATCCATGGTCATAGCAGTTTTACAGTGTTCTCTTTCAGAGCTAAATTACTATTACTTTTTCCTTTGAAATGTCTTTTAAGATCATGTCATATTATGTGTTCTCACGTGATAAAGCCATGTAGCCACCGATCTAGCAGCATCCATATATATTAACCAGCACTGTGCCGCTTGCAAATAAAATGTGAAAATCTAACTTATTTTACTTTTGAGGGAGAAAAGATAGCAAGAGAATGTAATAAGAACTCAGAACCAGTGACAAGTGACAGTTTTAGCGAAAAACAGTTACGCATATCGGATTGAAGCTCTTGATGAAATCTGTCCAAAAGCATTTCCATTTAAATATGAATGCAGTTTAAATGACAAGGATGAATGTTAACCCCGGACAGACCAAAAATGAGTTTTTCCCGTAAATTTGTCAAATGTCACTTACGCCCCTCAGGTCTATTTAAAGGATAAAAGCAGACAGATCAATCATAATTGGTTGTCATCATAAGACTATCTGTCAAATTTATAAGAGGCGAAGCTATGGTACAGGACGGCCTAGGGGGAAATCTAAATGTATGACGATGCTGTCAGTGAGGCTCCTGGTAAAAACCACTAATTAGATTGACTCATATGAATTTCACACTCACAGCTGACCCAGATGACAATCTAAAGGTGAAGGAATTTATAGAGGAATTTATAGAGGTATGTGAGAATGTTCTTTGTGGAAAAATAAATACAACATAAACTATTAAAGTAATTATTTCTATTCCTGACTCCCTGCTACAGCTTTCACATATAACTTTTCATAATTCTAGCAACCGTTATGCTTTTTATGCTTTGCTCCAGTGCTGAAGATATGAGGTTTTGTTCCATCAGCGACAATATTTTCAATATTTCTAATGTTTAGGTTCGGGCTGGCACAAATAGTATTTCACAGAATTTGAAAATTCATTGGTACTTTATTACAGACTCATTCTCAAAATCAGGTAGTCTAATCATTTTCATTACTGCAGTTCTAAATACGTCCTGTAGAGGGACCGGATAATCCAACAATGTACACCTCATGTTGCTGTAGAAGCCATGATTGTAGCCTTTCATTCAAATACAGATTTCTGAGCCACTTTGTCAATAAGAGTGAAACGTTAACAAATAAGAATGATTGTTTTATTAATCGCCGTCAGGACTGTGCTTGAGGCTGTGAGGTTCTGAGCTCTTGGAACCTCACAGCTGCAGTCCTTAAATAATAACAAAATAATAATTCTAGAAATAGAAATAATTACTTTAATAGTTTACATTGTACTTATTTTTCCACAAAGAACATTCTCACACACCTCCACGAATTCCTTCACGTTAGACTGTCGTGTGGATCAGCGGTAACTTCACTGTGAAACCGATGTGAGTGAATCTGGTTAGTGGTTTTCACCTGGAGTTTCATAACCTCACAAAGAAAAGCTTACTTCAGTACCTGACAAGGACTGTAGAACACCAGCATTCTGAGAATAGACACAATATTTTCATCTTTGTTTATCTTTATAATCTACAGAGTATGATTCAAACCTACAGAAACTGAATTTTCAGTGCAATAGCGAATATTACCCACACCACGTTCATCCCAAAGCATATCAGATGACATAAAGTGTTATTATGATGGGTGCAGTTTGAAACACAAGAAACATTCCAATATTAAGTAGAAGACTGGAGACCGAAACAGATCTAAAACAGCAGTGAATCCATGTCTTGAATGTTTTAAATGAGGAAAGTAGGGAGGGTGGTGTCATTTCTTTAGTGCATTCTGAATTTTGGCCACAAGAGGTCAGGAGAGGTCTGTTAGGCCCTCCCCTTTTTGTCTCTTGGTTCTCTCTGATTAGGTTGTTTTACATTCATTTTAAATGAGAATATTTTAGTATGCACTTACAGTATACATTCAGTGAAGCTGCTATATATATATATATATATATGTATATATATATATATGTATATATGTATATATATGTATATATGTATGTGTATATATATATATATATAGTACTGCAAAAAGCCTTGGATGTCTGATAAAATGATATTTAAAACCTGCCTAGCTAAGCAGTATATGCTTTTAAAAGCTAATATTAGAATATATACAAATAATACAGTATATAGTGATATTATGTATGTCTATGTTGTTTGCTTAATCATTCCTTCTCCTCATGGAAGCCCAGTATTACATTGTAGTTCTCGCCCAATATCTCAAATACCTGGCTCAGCTCAATCCATACTTCATTAGATTAAATCAGGATCTGCTGATGGAGTTTCACAAATCTGTGCAAAGGCCGGAAACATCGAGGAGAAATCTGGAACCAAACCTGTGTTCTTCTAACCAGCTCACAAAACCTCAAGTACTTTTTACAAACAAAACAAATCTTGATATATAATGCTTTGTTTGCAATTTTCTAATGTTAATTTGTTTATTTGCAGGCAAGAAAGTCCCTTACTGCTCAGATAAATGGCTTTAAATGACTTTTTATGTCTATCTGACTATCTGTCTGTGTCAGTCTATCTATCTATCTATCTATCTATCTGTCTATCTATCCATCTATCTATCTATCTATATGTCTATCTATCTATCTATCTATCTATCTATCTATCTATCTGTCCTACAGTTCCCTTGTGATTGTATGGTGTCGGTTAATAGGCACAGTAGGAGATGTAGCAGCTAAATCTATATCTGTTTAACACCATGTGAGAAAGATAAAATAGTAAGTTGGGATAATCTAGTCTTTCTATATCTTTTCTCCTTGTCTTCTTATCATTTAAAAATGTGAAACTAGTGCAGTTATTGGCCTTCATCAACATCACAATACATGACACTGAGAAAAGAACGATTTCCAGTACACTCTGCCTTCTGCAGGACACCTTTCACTGCTGGCGGATTTTTCATTATTATTATTATTGTTATTGTTATTGTTATTGTTATCATTACTATTATTGTTTTGATTATAATGATTATGATTATTATTATTATTATTTTATTTTTAATTTTTTTTTAATTTGATCATTTCATGGTTTTGATGATGATTCAACAATGTAAAAACTGTCACTGCGTTCCGAAACCCCTTGATCCGCTCCACCTACTTTCCGACTGAACACACACCCTGCCTCCCCTTCTGGTTAGGGCGTGGTGGGGGGTGTGAGTCTGTAAGCGGGGCCCAACAGCTGATCGGGGCTCCCCATCTTTAAATCCTGTTTTACACATGAAGGAGCACAGAGTGACAGACCAAGCTGGGTCTGCTTATAGTCCTAATGTTTCTACACTTCATGTCCAAAAGTGTCCAGACAGCCCTTCTGATCTGTTTTCAGACACTTTTAGATGCACTCACTGCTGACGAGAGGTACACAGCTCTGTAGAATGGGATGCTCTTCATCAGCTGCACCTGAGTCTGAGATCTCGGTGCCCAGAGTGAAGCATCAGCTAGAGGAATAAAAACAACCCAGAACTGAGCTGTGGAGCTGTGGAGCTGAACTCTGGAGTGATAGTGCTCAATCCAGCACCTTTCTGATTTCTCTCAAAATAAGAGTCCTGCAGCACTAATTTAGAATATTTTAATACGACTGTATTTACAGTCAAATTTGATTTCTTAGAGTAATGTATATGACTGAATACTACGTGTGTCTGATATATAAAAGAATTACATTAAATAGACATTTATTATCGTAAGTGCGTTGCAAAAGGCAGTTTCCTTATCTCATCATTCTGACTGATGACTAATTGCTGCAGGTGTAAATGAGACATAAAGAAGTTTCAGATCACAGATGAGAGCGCAGTACATTCAAGCTTATAAAACAGAAGGAAAAAAGCCAAAAAATCCACTTTTCATGGCTGATATAGATATTTTTCAATAAATTTGCAAGTGATTCCAGCTCTGATTAATACCCAGAGGAATATGTGGGCGAGTGGGTGACAAACCTTTGGACGTGCAGAATGTTTCAGCATTTAGCATGCGTCCTACAAATTGTTGCCATTTTTAAAGGGAGAGATCAAAAACAGAGGAGTGATGTTGATATATATTTTTATAACCCTTACCTTAAAGGTATAAAAGAATATCAGTGTATGTGCTTTTGGAACTATGTAGCACGGCAATGGTTTTCTGGAAATCTTTATAACCAAAGTATTGCAACAAAAGTGATGAATCAGATTGAGCAAGTTTATAGTGAGACATGGAGAGCACTGTTACACATGGTTTTATATATTTATTCATATCTATATATATATATATATATATATATATATATATATATACATGGAAATTGCATGGTTATTGCTTTTGTAATGTGTGGGAGTGTGTATGTGTAAAATGTGCAGGTCACTATTGTTTTATACACTATTGACCACACTTGATTCAAAATTCCAAACAAAAAAAATG
>JBBPCZ010112553.1:0-10625 GCA_037974445.1 Brycinus macrolepidotus
TATAGTATGTGTATATATAAACAGGGAATACAGAGAAGAGAGCAGTAAATGAAGAGAAGGGTGCGGAATGGGACGGGAGAGAGAACAGGACTTGCACAGTGTATGTCCACATATACACTGGAGTTCCTCCACACTGAACTCATCAAACCATATCGTGAAATCGTGTGCACTGGGGCACAGTCATGCTGGAGCAGGAAAGCATCTTCCCCAAACTGTTGCCACAAAGTTGAAAGCACATAATGTTGTTAAATTCTTTTGAATGGTGTAGCATTAACCCTACACTCAAACTAAGGGTGCTAGCCCAAACCTTAAAAAACAGCCCCAACTCATTATCCTTCCTCCACCAAATTTTACTGTTGGCATTATGCATTCTGTTAGGTAGAACTCTCCCAGCATCTACCAAACACAGATTCATCCATCAAACTGACAGATACTGAAGAGTGATTCACCATTCCAGAGAGGACATTTGCTCTGCTGCAAAGTCTTGTAGTGGCATACTTTACACCACTTTTTCACCTGTGACCACGCCACATTTAAAGTCACTGATCTCTTCAGCATGACTTGTTTGTGGAGAATGCATAACCATGTACTTGACTTTATACACCTGTTAGCAATGGGTGTGGCTTAAAAACTGAACTCAGTAATTAGGAGGATCCTGCAATACTAATATAAGTATACTGCAATACTGGTATCATTATATTGAAATACTGATATCAGTCTAATGCCATACTATATCAATAGTATGTCTATGTCTATGTCTATATCAATATAGGTTGTGGTACTGATAATGATGATCTTGATATATTGCAATACTGATATTTAAGAGGGGCCCTCGAACCAAAGATGACATCGTTTGCTGCTTGCTCTGAGCTCCCTAATCTATCACTGTTATCTTAATGAGTTTCTGTGGGTGTTTAATAAATCATAAATAATGTCAGTCTTAATATTGCAGGCTGGTCTTCAATCATGCCACTATCATTAATGGCTGGACCTGTTTAATTTTAATGTATTGGATTTTGGTATTTGATATACTGGTATTTTTTCCATAGGCTACAGCCCTGATAGACACAACGCATGCTATATGACTCATTCACCTGAGTGTGTGTGTATGTGTGTGTGTGTGTGTGTGTGTGTGTGTGTTAGAGAGAGAGTGAAAGAGTGCAGTGGAGCATGGAAACAGAGATGATATGAAAATCTGTAGTGTGAGAGTGTGTGAGAGCGTTTCATCCTCACACACTCCACCGCTTCACTGCTCACTGCTCTGAGACCTCCAATGCAGCAACAGTTAGGGGTGCGGGGGGCAGGTCAAAGAGGAGAGGGAAAAAAGAAAGGAGAGAAAGAAAGAAAGAAAGAAAAAGAAAGAAAGAAAGAAAGAAAGAAAGAGAATCAACAAAAAAGAATGGCAGAAAAAAGAAAGAAATAAACAGGGGTTGAGAGGCAAAAAATGAAGAAGAGAGGTGTGAAGGCGAGACACAAGTAGACAGACAGATAGATAGATAGCTAGCTAGAGAGACTGAGAGAGATGTTGGGAGAGGGAGAAAGAGGGAGAGCAAAGAAAGGGCGAAGCAGGGAGAGAGAGATTTGAGGGAGGAGCATGAGAGAAGGATGTGTTTTTAGGAGAGAAAAATTCCCGCTGATTCTCACTCATTCACAACTCAGAGCAGAGAAAGAGAGAAAGAGGAAGAGAGAGAGAGAGAGAGAGAGAGAGAGAGAGGAGACAGGTGCCTCTGTTAGCTCTTAAGTACGGGAATTACTCACGAAGAAACAGAAGAGACTGAGGGAGAGAGACAGAAAGAGAGAGAGAGAAGGAGCCATAAAGAGAGAGATAGAGAGACAGAGAGAAAGAGAGAAAGGGAGACAGAGAGAGAGAGAAGGAGAGAGAGAGAGACAGGTGGACGGCACAGTTTGTGGACGCTGTCAACATCAACATGGGCGCAGTTGTGGGCACCCTGACAATGCAGACCAAGCAGAGACAACCAACTAGAGGTATGTCATATTAGCTGGTTAACATGACTGCATGACACACACACACACACACACACACACTGCGATACTGAAGTTGGCTACTAATTCGCCAGCTTTTAATTATAATATTCTGTTCCACCTTAACCTGCTGCACTTTTATAGGTGGGACAGAAAATTTGAATAAGAAGCTGACAAATGAGAAGCTAACTTCAGCCTTGCACACACACACACACACACGGTACCGTGTAGCAGAATGACAGGACAAAGGAGGCGCTCACTGAACTCAGTAACAATAACAAAACCTCGACTGCATGCAGTTACACACACGAGATACCCAGCAGTGTACATTAAGCCATCAGGAAATCAGGCTGAATACAGAAGGGGGTGCAGCAGGCATGGCTCCGTCTCAGTTAAATGATCGTGGATGGTGTGTTAGCTTTAGTGTACATGTGTGTTTTTGTGCCTACGTGAGCTGGAGGCTTAACACATACCATCTCTCTTCCTGTCCACATGCTCTGTGGAGCGGTTGTCATGGAGACAGGTTTGTGAGGGCTGTGTGAGGAGTGTTGTGTTAATATCGAGTGCGAATGGTGTGATGGAGGGAGTGTGTTACACACACACACACACACTGATAATGACCACTGGAAAGCTGTTAATTAGGAATTTATTTACTGATACACCAGACAGTTTCGGCTAACTTGAAGGAAGAAGCCACTCCAGCACACCCATTATTTTCCCTCTTCAAAGAATAACATGATGGGGCCAAATCTAATACAGCCAATTCCTGGGATTTATTTATCTGAAAAATTTCTAAATGTCTGTATATTTTATATATATTACTTATAAATGTGAATAAATATATACATTTGAAAAATACAAAGATTTCAAATTAGGGATACACTAATATACTTATTGTGGACCAATACAGTATTTTCATGAACACAACTGCTGATGCCAATGCATTAATAAATATTACTAAAATTTAGAGATTTAGACTAAATCTAACTGGATTAACGTTACATGGAAACATAAATTGTATTTCTAGCAGGTTAGAAATAGACTAAAACAAATTATGGCAATAATTTAGTACAGTAGCCCTGTGTCACCTAAATGTACAGCTTGACAATAAATGTCTTTAAATATCTGTCAAATCTACACGTCTAAGCAAAGATCTGATTCTGGTACAATTGCACTATACAGTTGTGCATCACTACTAGAAATGATTTGACAAGGAATGGAAGCATAGTGGTTTCTAATGAAGTGGCCAGTGAGGTTAAGTACAAGGCTGGTGTTTCTAATAAAATGGCCAGAGAGTGGTTCATGTCCTTTAGTAAGGGAACAGGGGAGCCACTTTAGTCAGCAGTAGCAATTAACACTCAGCCAATAAAACTCCAGTTCTAACAGCTGCTCATGAATATTCATGATTATCTGTGGCTTGAACTTTTCAGTTGTGATCAGCGGGGCCCTGGCGATGCGATGCCCTTTAAAGAGATCAAAACTCGCACAGTTTTTCCTCCCTTACCCCAAACAGAGGCAATCTGCCAAGATTTGGTGTATGAAATTTGCTTCTTTAGGTTTGCACTAGAGCTACAAGGCTAATGTTGTAAATAAAATAATAAAAGTTTAGCATCAGTTTGCATGGTGCTAAGTACATGCACACTCAACTGAACTTGACTTGCTTTTGTGGTTCCTGACACTGTATAACACACTGTTACCTATAAACATGGACAAAGTACGTGTAAAAAGAAAGTCGTGCAACCCTAACGGAATGGTCTTACCTTTTACACAGTCTATGTGCGTTTTGTTTGCATCTCAGTAATTGTGGCACTAAAAACATAGACCCATATCTATACATCTAAACCAAAACACCATAAAGATATTTTCATGAGGAGCAAAGGAAGCTAGTAAAGAAAAACACAAATGCTCATTGTGTTTGCGTTGGAATAACAAATTTGGATTTACACAGTCACACCTGACCTGTACACTAAAGAGTATTCCAGCTGCTGTGGGCTAAAAAACCTGTCCAATGGCTCCTACCATAAATGGATGGTTTCAATCAGAAGCCTGCTGTGCTTGGTGTGGATCCATAGTGTTCTGAGTATGTGGCCATTTATCACAGGTCAGTGGCAGATCATCTATAACAGGAATAACTGTAACTGTATCTCTCTAAGAAAGGTTCTCACAGTCTCGCTCAGAGTGATTTCAGTAGCCTCTATAAAGCCAAATCACTTTTTGTGTTACATGTAATGTGGTAGAATTGTAGAAGCGAGCAAGACAGTCCCAAACTTAACCCTAACCCTTACCCTAAACACACATTTTCCACGTTTTTACAAATGTCGGGCATCTATTTTTTTTTCTCCAGGTTTTCTTTCCATTCCCCAGCACAAGGCATCCTGTGGCTACAAGCAAACTTGTCACAGATTTGGCAAATCCACCACAGCTTCACTTGCTGGGTCACTGAGCAGGTGCTCTAATCTCAAATCAATTAAGGTGTGAAATGAAGTTGCTGTTGACGGTGGTCTCTCAAGCATCTCACTAGCGTCAGTATCTGTACACGTCTGTCTGTTTACAAATAAAGGACAAGTGTTGCATCCATCACTCTGCCAGAAATACCTCTTTAGAATTCGCCATTCAACTGTCCTTCAGAGTAACTCAGGCCTTTGTGGTGCCACAACGAACACCAGTGTCGCCTCAGTGCCCAACACAGCTGATTCTTCTGAAAGATACTTAGAGCAAACTCGAATTTTACACTCGACGTTGCAGAAGTGCTCAAGGCTGTTTTAAGAATGTGTATTTTTTGTGAGCCGAGGCTGCAGTTTAAGCGGCTCTATATTTAAGCTCAGCTCTGAATGAAGTGTGTGTGTGCGTGCCCCACTCCTCTTCTGCTGCAGTTTGCTGCACCAGGCTCTGCTTCTGCTAAATTTTTCATCCTGCCTCCCTCCATCAGTCCTGCTCCCCCACAGAACCAGAGGAAAACCAGCTCTGTCTTCTTAACACCTTCTGCACACACATTCAGATGGAGTTCTCACTCGCTTCTTCCCACCTCCACAGGGCAAATTTTTCATGCACTTTCTTCACATTCTTCTTCACCTTTTTTTCCTCTCCTCCCTTTTTCATTATCTTTGCCTCTCAGCCCTCAGAAGTGATAATGAGAGGAAAGGGGATAATTAACCTCTTTTACTTTAACTAACAGTGCGAGGAGCTTCATTGCTTGGTTTGCAGGCTTTTCCACTCCAGGGAGGTGTTCTCTGAAGTGAGATTTCTTTGCCGGATTGCATAAACCAAACCAAGGTTGTGAGGCAGGTCGTGTTTTTGGACAGCTGTGGTGTTTGGCTTGAAGGAGAACTGCATGTGGAGAATTGACTGTTCAAAAATTTTCTGTAATTCAATGGCTAAGACATAAACATGTTAACAGGGTAACTAGAGTAGTAGTGATGTGGAATGGGCCATTGTGGGGAAACTTACCAACTCAGATGTCTTTAGAGTGATGGTAAAATTTTAAAACAGTGATTGTAGAATCTTTCCCTGCATTGTGATTCTGGAAAATAAAAGCACTTCCAAGCACTAGCTACACTCATCTTCATGATAATCCCTATGGCCATTCTGATTCTCAAAAGGCTCAAGCTTCTTCTTGATGCTCCACAACCCCTTTATTGGAGGGAGTCTACAAAACTGTGGTCTTCAAGCTGTGCCACATCTCACAATGCCTTTCATTCAATTATTTACTCAGCTGCTTCTCAAGGTTCAAGGTTCAAGGTTGCTTTATTGTCATCAGCAGCTGTGCACATGTAAAGAGTGTGATGAGATGTTTCTCCACGGACCACACAGCGACATATAACAACATTTAATATTTACAGCAGATACAATAGACAACACAATAAATAGGCACAACAATTGTAATGGTAGTGTATGTAACAGATCCAGAATGATTAGTTTTGCACCATAAGTATAATATTGCACATGAGACAGTTATCAGCATATCAGGATGACAGAAACAATACAATAAATAGACAATATATCAATGTAGCTGTGTAGCGTGAATGGGATGTAAATCTGAGACAATACAATAAACAGGCAACACTACACTGTAGCAGTAGTGTGAATGGGATGTAAGTCTGAGACAATACAATACATAGATAATACAGCAATGTATCAGCAGTGTGAAGTCCTATTAACCAGGGTCACAGGGTGCTGGAGACGATTCCAGTATCCATAGGGTAAAAGATGGAGAAACACACTGGACAGGTCACCAGTCCACACACACAGACAAACACAGTCCCACCTAGGGGCAACTTAGCATCTCCAAGTTATCTGAGGTACGTCTTTGGACTGTGGGAGGAAACCAGAGCTCCCGACAGATACTAAGAAAACATGCAAAAGGACCCTGGCTCTTCTGGCTAGGAATCAAACCCAGAACCTTCTCATTCTGAGGCAACAGTGCTATCCACAGTATATACCTTGTAGTGACTCTAAGACTCTAAGCTAGCGTTTGAAGGGGTTCATCTGTTCCATTTTTAAACTCACAACATCCCAGACTACCTATAGAGCAGGCGTGTTGCATATGTATGATGCAGATGCAAACTTTAGAATAAAAATGGAACTGGGGCAGATCTTATAGGCTTATAGGCTTATGAACATGAGTGACACTGCACAGTGTAGCACTGATTTTATTGTCATCTCGTAACCGTGTGACATGCAAGAAACTCATAAGACCACTGCAGTGGGACAGTTATCTCACTTCGTGAACTGTCAAGATTGTAGTTCATATCTCAGTGGGAATACATATACACATCAGAGAGAGATGGTGCTATGATCAGCACGGAACATCAACCGCTCCGATGTGGAACTGCAGAGCCTTTTTATTCGTTAGTGACTCATGCGCGTGTTTGATTTCCAGCTGTTTGTGTGATTATTTACTTCAGCCTCCCATCTGACTGTGTGTCTCGTGGGTGGATGAAGCGTACCCATGGAGACAGAAGCTAAGAACGGTGAGACATGAACGTGAGGGTTATGAACACAACGCACATGAGAACGAGAGAGGAACAAAAACAAGGATGAATAGGACAATCATGGGTTGCGCCAACAACAAAACAGATGAAGCTTAGAAGGATCTGTGTGCTCCATTGAAAGGGATGAGGGAAGCATCACACACAGTAGTTGATTTGCTGAATGATTTGCTGTTGGAAGCCACTCGTGTGGAATGGTTTGGTGCTTGGCGTTCTTAATCCATATTATCATAAACCTCAAAAAGTGTTAGCATTATCCACGATCAGCCTGGCTTTCATGCTGCCAGCACCATTAATATGCCACTTTTGTGAGCACTGCTCACAGTCCAGAGCCTTCTGGAGAGGAGTGAAGGTGAAAGAAAAGCTGATTACAACCAATATTAATATGTCTTTCCCCAAATACTCCTAAAAATAAAGGTGCTAAAAAGGGTTCTTTGGCATGATGCTATAGATCGGGAGTGCCCAGCTCAGGTATTGGAGGCCTGGTGTCCAGCACAGTTTGGTAGTTCCCAACCGTATTTTGGTACCTCTGCTATAGAAGGACCACATTTAATTCCTTGAGGAGTCTATCACTGGATGATTCTTTAACCCTTAGAACTGAGAGCGTATTATTAAAATCTTATTGCAACAAATAAAAAAGGTGTAAAACAGTCTAAAACCGGTGTTTGTTCTCCTACACGCTCGCCGTTTGCTGCTCTTTCGCTCAGTGTGCCGCCACTTGCCCGCTTTCCAGACCCCCTCCCTCTGCGGGTTTTCTCCACCCACTTGTGACCGGAAAGTTCTTTCAAAGATCTTGTGTTTTTTCTGTTTGTTTCTAAGACCTAAAATAAAAGAAATGTGTTCATTTTTGTTCTTTATGGGCTTTTGCATGTCACATTTTTAAAACCCCAGTGGCGGTTTTTATTATTACATGTTTTTTAAATTACAGTAACTTTGGTTCTACATGACATAGGAACACCAAACAAAGCTCAGCATGACACCACGAGCATCAACACAAACCGGGGGAACTTTCATATAGAGAGTGGTTTTGTCGTATGATTACAATTTACCATTTGTTGCCACTCGCGTTCTAAGGGTTAAAGAAGTTGTGTGAGTTAGCAGAACCGTTTTTCTTTTTGATTTAAGCAAATCAACAAAAAAGAAAACAAATGTTTACTGAACTACTGTATATGCTCCCTCCACATTCACATCAGGACCACCCATAATCACTCGATGTTTGCTCCACCCTGGCAGGCAGATCTTTAGACTGGATAAGTAGGGCGTGGAGAAGAGGGCCCTATGTTCTCAGGGTTCTCCTGGGACTGTACACTCTCTCAGCTCATATCATACCTCAATATCATATATTGAGGAAAAATATGGAAATGTTCCTGAGATCAAGGTCACCAAGAGTCATATAGGGAGTTACAAGAAGCCAATTTTTAAAAGGAATGCATTTAGCAATGGCTAGGACACAGTGAGCTACCTAGCATTGTAATACATCCACTTTGTAAATAAATCTCTGCTCTTATTTTTGTTGATGCTAGCTGCGCAACCCTAAACTTGCTGACTCAAGCTAGCAGAGTCAAAGGAAAAAAAGCATTTATAACAGATGGTATAGTTCACTACATTAACCCCAACTTGAACTTAGCAATTGAATTTCATAGTTCTGAAAAACTGATGGATGAAATGGAAGTTGCATCAGATCGCTATGATGTTTATGTTTATATTGATTAATCCTTCGCTGCTGCAAAGGCTCACTTGAAACATTATGGTAAAGAAACAGTCCATATAAAGGCCCCAGGGGAAATGGTGAGGACAAGTACAAAACTGTATTGAAATGGGGGGTAGATGTTGTCATTGACATAATTGATTCATGTTTTTACAAATTTTAGTGAGCGATTAAAGGGCCCTGAGAATACAGAGATGACCCTGAGAAGAGATAGAGGACCGAAGATAGTGACTAATGATGAAGGATCACTGCTGGCCCTGAGAGACATGTTGTGAGATGTGAATCACTGATAATTAAAAGCGGTCTCACTGCATGATGTCAGTTCAGTCACAGCTTAGCTGAAACAGTGGTCTATAAATGAGGTAGGGGTCAAAGGAGCAGCCTGACAAAAATATCAAATTCACACAATTCTCCCCTTACACCAAAGGATATGCTAAGGTATTCTTCACTCAAATCTTTCCATAAATACAGCCCCAGAACTCATTCAAACCACATCCAGCCCCTCATGTGATGCAGACTTACGGATGTGTTTTAGGACACAGTATGACTTACTGTGAGCTATAAAAATAAACTACAGTTCACTGTGTAGCCAAACAATGCAGGTAGCCTCTTTACACAACAGGGTCTGTTTTTGCATACCGCCTGAGGAGCAGGAGTGCTAGTCTAATTACTGCTTTGTAAGCTTTGTAGCTAACAAGTAATGGAAGCTTACACACCTAATGCTAACAAGCATGGTGCTTAATTATGCACTCACCTCAAATCATGTTGTCCACTAATCTCTAAAAGACTCACTGTTATCCATAAACATTGACTATATCTCGTCAGCATAGCTAAAAACAATGCTAGCATCCTGAAGCCTGCAATTCACTGGGGAGTAGAGAAGTGAAAGCAAAAGGTTCCCTCTTTGAGTCCCAGAGTGCATTTATCTCTCCTTGTACAGAAATCTCTGATCCCTCATTCCTACCATTCTCCCCTCTAACCCATCATCTTAGCGCAGCTGACACAGCTAGAGTTAGACCTGCGGGGCACAGCGTGTGTGCGAGGGGGGGTGGGCATATGAGATGTTGGAGTCGTTCAAAGTTCTTTTCTACTGAGGCTCTATGAAGTTAAAGATTCTGTGGTAGTTCTGCTTCGCCCTGAGGAAAATATGCTGTTTTTCTGATGAAAAGCTGTTGGCTTGCTCCAGGCTGCCACTAAGGACCCATCAGCTTCTCTTGGCCTATATCTAATGGAACATTTTCAGCTTCTACTGGAACATATTCTCAGTTTTGAAGAAGAAATTCATATTTTTGTGTGATAACCTTTCTTTTTTTACTGCTCAACCTTGCACTCATGGCCCAAAGCAATATTGAGCTGTGATCAGTGCAGCTCCAGCCAGCTCTGTCTCTGTGATTGCAGTTACCCACAGAGCAATCAACCCAACTTAACCATCAAACTCTCTCTCTCTCTCTCTCTCTCTCTCTCTCTCTCTTTCTCACTCTCTCTCTCTCTTTCTCTCTCTCTGCAGACAAGGTGGATGATGAGTTGGAGATGACCATGGTGTGTCATCGTCCTGAGGGCCTGGAGCAGCTCGAAGCTCAGACCAATTTTACCAAACAAGAACTGCAAGTCCTGTACCGTGGCTTCAAAAACGTACGCATTAGTGGTCACATCAGCATGCTCTTCTCAGATGACCTTACCCTTTTTTTTCCTAAATCTGTCATAGATTGTATTCATATTTAGGATTACACAGACAACATACACTATATGGACAAAAGTACTGGGACACCTGACCATTACACCAACGGGGACTTTATTGACATTGCGTTCAAATCCATAGACTTTTATATGGAGTTGGTCCCCCTTTGCAGCAATAACAGCTTCTACTCTTTTTGGAGTTTCTGTGGGAATTTGTGCCCATTCATTCTGTAGAGCATTTATGAGGTCAGGCACTGATGTTAGACGAG
>JBBPCZ010112605.1:0-10624 GCA_037974445.1 Brycinus macrolepidotus
GTGTCCACAAAGTTGGAAGCATGGCGTTGTCCAAAATGTCTTGGTATGCTGAAGCATTAAGATTAAGCCCTTCACTGAGAGTAAGGGGCCTAGCCCAAACCCTGATAAACAGGCGTGTCCCATTGCTTTCGTCCATATAGTGTAATTCATAATTCATATTTCAAATATTTCAAACTTCCCATGAGGGGTTATCACACACTATTGATAACTGACAAAAGATAGTTACATCTAAAATAACAAATTCTATGAACTTGTCACATACACAATTTATTCAAACTGACCATTTTTAAGCACTCTTCAAACGCATACGAGCAGGAGAAGTTTTGGCAAAGGAGCAACAGAGGATCTGAAAGGGCTTCAATATTGAAGACTTCAATGAAAATGACTACGTTAACATAGAAAAAAACTAACTAATACCTTTATATAAATATATACAGACAGAGGTATACAAAGTGTTTATACATAAACTCATAAATTAAATATATACACATACATATGTACACATCCAAATATCAATGTAAAAAAAAATACAAAACAGACGGTGTCACTGTTTAGTGGCCTGACAAACCCCTAATTTACAAAAACATTATCTATTGTTATAAAAAAATGTTCAGGAGGAGATGAAGGCCTGCAGGTATACGTAATATTAGCATTTCAATTTAACCAGGAACGTGAAGAGACTACAGGGAAGCGGCCGAGAGCCCAGGAAGGGCTGCAGGAGCAAAGCAGAACCAGTATAAAACAGCAAAAGTAGCAAAATTCAACAAGGCCTGGCACCATTTATAAAAAAAAGGAAAACAGTGTGGTAAGAAGTTGTTCACATGACTGGCTTCATGAATATTGGTGGTTTGAGGCCCTGTGAAAAGCAAGAAATGCTGAAGAACACGGTTTATCAGAAAGGTTTAGGCAGCATCCCCGGGCTTGGATTTTCACACGTGGCCTGTAGTTTTACCACAGTGACCACATTACAGAAATGAGGAGGAGGTGGACAACAAAAGTGATGGGGAATAACATACAGTGTCCAGAATAATACAAAGCTGTTCAAATTTGACTCTTCAAGAAGGACAATGGCTTCTATCCATCCATCTTGTAAAGTAAAGTGACCATTTTGTCATACATGAACACACCACAGCACACAGTGTGAACAGCACAAAATTCTTCTCTGCATGTATCCCATTCACCAAGTGAAGCAGCAGGCAGCCAGGAACGGTACCTTGCTTAAGGGTACCTCAGAGGTGCCACTAGCAGTCCTGGGATTCAAACCCACAACCTTCTGATTGCAGGGGCAACTCCCTAACCACTAGGCCACCAGCTGCCCTTCTGTTCTAAGCTGCTTGTCCTTAACCAGGGTTGCAGGGGTGCTGGAGCCTGGTCATGGGGTGAAAGACGCAGAAACACCCGGGATAGGTCGCCCGTCCATGGCAGCCAATGGCTTCTATTATAAGTAAATTTCGAGTGAACAGCTTCTCTGTACTTTTCTAAATACAAAAATTGGCATCTAAATGCTTGCCTGTGGTAAATGGCACAGGCTGATACAGGCTAATCTCTGATACAGGCGCAGCAGAGATTATTTTGAAAATTGCTGGAACATGCCTTTGATATCTGTTTTAAATGTATATTTCTTTGCTTGGCAGGCATTTTAACTGACATTAAACAACACTTTCTAGTTCATAATCCATCTGTTCATTACTTTTTGACCTCATTCTTAATACACAGTAGGCATTTTTTTTCGGAAACACTGCGCAAATCTCACAAACACTCACATACCGACACTTACCCACATAAACGCGCTCATACTCTCTAGGCATATCTTTCCTACACATTAACATGTCCCAAACAAATTCCACAGAAAAGACACGGCTGTGTATCAAAATATGTCCGACACGTAAAATGTGATTTGTAAAAAGTGAAAAAGTGAAAAATATGAGCAATCGTTCAATCGTTTGAAACCGAAAAAGCACCGTTACAGAGTCTAATGTGTAGAAAAGTAAACGGATGAAGCGGACAGTCCGCCTGTGTCAGACGGATGTCTCCGATTGCAGCAGCAGGACGAATTTGTGCGATTTGGGGTGGATGTACTCCTCGCTGACTTTGAAGTGGGGGATGGCCTTGATGCTCACCACCAAGTTGAAGTCAGGGTTTTTCAGCTGGAACTCTGTGCCGTTCCTCAGGGGGCTGGTGACCGCGGCCTCACTGACCAGCGTCCACTGCAGGGCCTGCCAGCTGTCCCTCCCATACTGCAGGGTGGGCCCTGGGGTCAGATAACTCTCCAGAAACGCCTGAAACAGAAAGAAAAACATTACTATGTCAACACTGCCTCACAAAAGCAATGAAAACCACCTCCATAGATAAATATGGAGCAGGGTGGTAGTAGCCTGTGAACTCGATGACCACAAAGTCGCAGGTTCGAACCCCCCACTTTCTACCATTGTGTCCTTGAGCAAGACACTTAACCCTCAGTTGCTCCAGGGGGACTGTCCCTGTAACTAATGATCGTAAGTCGCTCTGGATAAGAGCGTCAGCCAAATGGCCCCCCTTTACAAATATGTTACTGCAATGTCACAGCTTCAGAATGGAGCATAGTTAAACCATGAACTTTTGTCAGATCCTCAAACAGCTAGATAACTCATTTGACTGATCCATGCTCCGTCCACTAAAGGGTTCATTCTTATGTACTGTTTAGGGCCCAGACACGTCAATCTGTTGAGGAAGAACAGACATAAATTAAGTCCTACTGATTGTTTGGTCTTTCGTTTCTCTCCTCAAGCTTTCTCTCACAGCTGATCGTAGACACAGATACAACAAGCTCTAACAGGCAAAAAAGCTCTGACGAGAGCCGGCTACACTCAACAGTGCAGCACACACTGCACCGAATATGGGTCAATGGCTTGGTAGCATCTGACCACCATCAGTCAGCTTGGTGTGTCAGAGCCCTGGCAGAATGTTGGCAAAACTCCCATGCAACCATTCAGTGATTAACTGTGTCACGCAAATCAGTATTTATTCATTTTAAATGAACCATATTCAGATTCTATTTTAATGATTGTTATTTAGTTATTTTTTACAATTCAATAATTAGTTTGTAATTATTTAGTTGGATCAAAACACATTTTTCAGTACTTACAGTAACTACAGTAAAAAGTAAGAAGTTAGACAACTAAAAAAGTAAGGAATAGAAGTGAGAGTTCAAATACGGGCTCTTAGAGTTTTAAATCTGTGGCTGTGCAGTAGAATCTGTGGCTGATTTCCAGGACCAGGGCTGGTGTAACAGGTTAATACATTTAAAAGAGTCAGCAGGCCTCTGTCTGAGTGTGTATTTTTGTGCAGACCTTCGGGGTCATGTTGTTGGTGATGCAGAACGCTAGGTGGCTCTGGATGCTGTCCATGCTGTGGCAGTGCTGCTGGCGCGTGGTGCGCAGGTACTTCTGCAGTGCACGGGCCATGGAGGGGAAAATGGCCTGTGCTGCCTCGCGAGGGTCCATCACGTCACCCGGAGGCTTCTTCTTCTCCTCCTCCTGCAGTCGCCGCACATGCGTGAACGCCTCCTCCACTGCCACCACCAGCCTGAGAGCAAGAAAGACTTGATAGTTTGGCAAAGAATCTAATTTGCACAATTTTCTTTTACAAAAACAGCCATCCTGAAGCCTGAATTGATCTGTAGTCGTAGCTGACTGACTACATTTAGTGCATGAGGAAAACTGGGTGTACAAGATTTGAGGCCATGCCATCACTTTCCCATTTAGTTTACAAGAATTAAAGGTGCAATGTGTGTGATTTCATCAATAAGAACTGTTATTGTACTTCTTTCTGTCATTGTCCTACCTGGCTCTGCGTTTACGGACCCTCCTCTCATGGTCGGCCTCCTCATAGTAAAGCTCACTGTGGCTGGTGTCTTTGTGCCGAGCAGCTGCGGCCATTTTGGCTCGAGATTGACTCGCTGCACCATCACTGCTGGGACCTGTTAGTAAAAAACATGTAAATCTAAGTGTACAAAAGAACCTCAAATAAGCCAATATGTTAAGTCAAGTCAAATCAAGTCAAGTTTAATTATATAGCACACTATGATACACAGAGGTCATTGAATGTGCTTTGCAGGAATATAAGAAAAATAAAATAGAATAAAATCAAATTAGAAAATAGAAGAAATAAAAGAATACATAGAAAATCATAAAAAGAAGACTGAAAGTGCAGGAGAAGTGCTGATGTTTAAAAGAAGGTGGCAGATTTGGCAGCCTCAAATCAAGATTTGCAGCGTTTACATTTACGGCTTTTAGCAGATGCTTTGATCCAAAGCGACTTCCATTCCCTAACTACAGGGGACAGTCTCCCTGGAGCAACTTGGGGTTAAGGATCTTGCTCAGGAACCCAGTGGTGGTGCTAAAGGTAAGATTCAAACCCATGACCTCTTGGTCCAGAGACAAGTATCCCACCCACTAGACCACCACCACCTAGCAACACCTTTGGGTCCAACACTTTGATGCACAAGTGTGTTTCCATTCAACTTCACACCAAACCTTCGCTAACATGTGCATCCGAACGGCTGGAAAACATGTCTATGACCACCAGACCCTGCTTCAGCTAAGATGCCAGGAAACTTACTTCGAGGACGGACCGCTGCCGAAGCTCCGTGACATTGGCTTGCTACGGAGACCAAGCCCTTGGATCAGGGGAGGGGACATCACAAGTGGTGCGTGAGGAACCAGAAGTTCGGCAAGTGAGCGGGGGTCCGCTGGCCAGCTATCCCATCCATCCTGCTTGCCAATGTTTGCTACACAGATTAGCAACATGCTGGACCGTAATGTGGAACTGAGTGGCAAGTTGAGAGGTGGAGGGCTGAGCATGTACATCAACACTGAATGGTGTGTGAATGCTGTGCTAGTCTCTAGTTACTACTCAATTGCTGCTGGAGTTTGTGACTGTTAGATGCAGACCATATTATTTACCAAGGGAATTCACCACCACGCTCATAGTTGCAGTGTACATCCCACCCAGCGCTAACGCTAACAATGCACTGGCCTAACTTTACAGAGCCATCAGTGAGCTCCAAAATGCACACCTAGATGGACTGTTGATTGTCGCCGGAGACTTTAATCACGCAAATCTCATGTCAGTTCTTCCTAAATTCCATCAATATGTGGACTTTTCAATGAGGGACTTGCTGGACATGCTGGACTGTGTTTATACAAACATCACTTGCACGTACCTCATAGGGCTAATCCCCACCCCTATTACTCTAATCACGTGTCTGTTATGCTGATTCCAGCGTACAGCCCGTTTATGAGCAGACGAATATCTGGCCCCCCGACGCCATCTCTGCTCTTCGAGAGTGCTTTGAGCACACTGACTGGGACATGTTCAGAAAGGCAGCAACCTACGGCGGCTCTACCAACCTAAAGGAGTACACGATGTCAGTGACTGGCTACATCAGCAGGCGCATCAATGACCTTTATGTCTCCAAGACCATCACCAAACGCCCTAACCAGAAGCCATGGATGACTGCGGAGGTGCGTGTGTAGCTAAGAGCCCATGATCAGGTGGGCTGACCTTCAGATCAGGTGATAAGGATTGCCTGAGGACAGCAAGTGCCAACTTGTCCAGGGCCATCAGAGCAGTGAAGGGAGCACATGCCCAGAAAATCCACGGCCAGTTCCAGGACACTGGGGACGTACGGCGCATGTGGCAGGGCATCCAGGCCATCACCAACTACAGGACAACTCCACCTGTCTGTAATGGTGAGGCCATCCTTCCAGATGCGCTGAATCACTTCTACACATGGTCTGAAGCCTTGAAGTGACATGGCAGCAAGTAAGACTATCCCACCTCCCAACGACCAGGTGCTCTGTCTGACCATGGCTGATGTGAGGAAAACTCAGGGTCAACCCACGGAAGGCTACTGGACCACACAACATTCCTGGTCATGTGCTCAGAGGATGTGCAGACCAGCTGGCAGATGTTCTCACAGTCTTCAATATCCCTCTGAGCACTACCACCATTTCAACACGCTTCAAAGCCACCACCATCATCCCCATGTCAAAGAAGCTGTCAGTGTCCTGCCTCAGTGACTATCATCCCGTCAAACTCACACCCATCATCATGAAGTGCTTCGAGAGGCTCGTTATGAGGTACATAAAATCACAGCTGCACCCCTCACTGGAACCCCTGCAGTTTCTAAACTGTAAACTGTACAGTACATAAACTGTACCCCCCACACACACAAATACACCTCTCACCTGAACTTCCCTCTCCTCCTCCTAACACAATGCATATTCACACTGATCTTTTCTGCCTTAAACAAATAACCCACACTGCAACTACCTCTGTAAATACCCCTCTATTTGTGATGCCGCACATTCTCTGTCCTGTTGCTGCTACACTTGCACAATTATATTTATTGCTGCCTATCTCTGTTCTGCATTTTTGCACATGTAACTCTCCACTGCTAGAACACAGTATCTGTCATAATACTGTTTTCATTCAAACTAGTACGATAGGTGTAGACTGCACTAAGTGTCTTGTCTGGTTGTTTTGTTGCTCTTGAGTTTCTCTTGCTCTCTCTTTTGTCCTGTTTGCGCTAGTGCCCTTTTGGTGTTCTGTTTTTGTTCTTGTGTTGCATCATGGTCGTGGAGGCATGTTTCCCTGTGTACAGTTTATACAAACACAATAAACCAATTTGAATGGACTTGACTTGACTCTAATAGACTTCTACTTGGTCAGGGCTTGTTAGTAAGATGATTAGCTGAACCAGATTTTTTAGACCAAGGAAAAGACCTAAATATGTACAGCAGCAGAACTGAGAAACTGAGAAGCAATGCAAAGCAGAACTGCAGGAGTGCGTATCCAGAAGCATCACATTCACTAAATATTACTACAGTGGACACAGAAATTAAGAAACACACAACATGCACCCAAACACAGCAACGGTCTTCTGATTCAGCATCCTGTTAGCCACCAGGGTGCAGCCCTGCAGTAGAAGGCAGGTCATGTCTACAGCAATAAGCACCTTTACTGAGTTCAAAAGAGCTAGACTCATCATCATGCACCCACAGGTCCATATACTCATATGTAATAAGATGCATATTAGCTCCATATGCATATTTAGGCTCTGGGGCCATTGGGAAAAAAGCTCGTTACGCATATTCATCCACGTTCAGGCGACGGCTATGATTAATAATGCATGCTTATGCTGGAGGAAGGTTCAATGGAGCAAGATAAGGTTAGCCAAGCTACTCCCATGCTGCAGTAAATGATAGCTGGGCAAGGTGGGCTCAGTTCTACTGTAGTGGAACAAAGGAAGTCATGCTACTGCCCTAGTGTCTGTAAGGGGATTTTGCTTGAATCACAGTTGTGCACTGGGTGGCCTGTATGAAAAGGAGGATGTGGGTTTGGCTGTTTCAGTTGCAACCTGTGCTAACAGGGGCATAAAACCAAACACAAAGCCATGCAATCTTTATAGGCAAACACTGGCAGTAGAATGGATGGCACTGCAGAGCTCAGTGACTTTCAGCAAGTCAGGTTATCAAATTGGCCTGCTAGAGCTGCCATGGTCAACTGTGAGTGATGTTATTTTCTATGAACAACAATGATTCCGCCACCTAACGATAAACTACACAGGCGTGCAGAACAGGACTGCTAAGTGCTAAAGCATGTAACACATAAAAAACAATCTGTCCTTGGCTAATCCACAAACAAATTTGCTCTGATAGCAATGTCAGCCAAAGTATTGTTTGCTGGGAGCTGGACTGGGTTGCCAGCTTACTCGAGCTTATCAAGCGCAATGATAAACATCAGCTGGACGGTGTAATGCATGTTGCCATTGGACTCTGAAGTAGTGGAAACACAAAAACGCTGCACATCCTGCAGCCATGTACCAAAACCTATTAAAGCCTTCCCAGGAGAGCAGAGGAAGAGTAGAATGGTATGTGGCACCCAACCAACCATATAAGACACTCATCTAAGACAGAACCATACAGTACGATGAGATTTTTGTCTCACCATGCATGGCTACCTACAAAGATGCAAACATTTAGCCCTACTTAAGTGAACTGCCCGGCCAATTTTAATCAGTTAGAGTATATTACCATAAACAGCTAAAATGAAATGATACTAGAATTACATCACTTCCCGCTGTTATAGTCTCACGTTTGCCAAGATATTTAAGATTTTAAAAAATGTAGCAAATATAAACAAACACAATGATATCAGACAAAAAGGCAGCACGCTTAAAACCTCGCCACACCATCGATGCCACAGAGTTATGATTCCAAGGCTGCAGTGGGTTTTGAGTTCCTGTTAGAAAGCATGCTGTTCAACTGGATGAACACATGAGGGCGCCACAGGTCTCCACACTACTAGCACAAACCGCCTAATACTGCCTGGTTCTATAGGTACAGCCTTAGCGCAGCCCCAAGTCTGTGACATTAAAACGATGCCCAAAGCAAATGACAGGCTGGATAAGAATTCATACTGATATGAAGCACAGTGCAGTTAGATTTTGAGTTAATGTATCCAGCCGGGAAACGTTCATCGTTAACCTGTCTCACCAGGTGAAAATCTCAGATGTGAAGAAAACCTGTAATTAACTGATTTGCATACAATGGGAAACCCAGGTGAATTCAACTATAAATAAATTGGAGACCTATAATCAATTATACACATTCTTGGAGTGTCCCAGACACACACACACACATACACACCCACACACTTACACCCACACACCCCTTCTGGACAGTCTTTGTCACTATTCAGTTTGCTACCAATGCCCCTTTCAAAACACATCACTGTTCTCTGTACTCGTAGGTTAAGTGATCCTCTGCACACCTGTCACATCATCTATTGGTTTGCTTTTATGTACGAAACCTTCCTTGGCTATACGTGGTCTCCTTGGCTATTTCTGTTTTTGATAACTGAGGCCTCTATTTATACCAAGTTAAAGCCCCTAAAGAACCCCCAACACTTCCTTTGGTCTCCGTTTATTGCAGCCAGCGGCTGCTAATGACTGGAACTCATTACAAGAAAACTAAAACTGGATGATGTCTCACTTACTGCTTTTAACGGCTTATTTTCATTTCCCCACCTCTCCCTCCCTCAACTTCCCTACTAGTATCTTTTGGCTCTGGTCACTGTAAATGAGGATTTGTACTCGACTGCTTGTCTGGTTATATAAAGGCAAAATGAAAACAGAACGAAAGAAACTATGTTTCAGTATAAATCCCAGTGAACAAATGAATTAAGGGTGGAGGTGTAAGCAAGAGAGAGTGAGAGAGAGAGAGAGCTAGAGAAAGAGAGAAAGGGTATCAGTTTTCTGAAGATTAATTATTGATCATCTAAAATTCCTCTCTCTCCCCACACACACACACACACACACACACACACACACACACACACACACACACACACACATTCCTACAGTGGGATGGAAGTTGCAATCTGATGGAAAGGCTCCTGTAATGTAGGTGCCGTCTGGTCCCTGGCGCGTAGCACTGGGTCATGTTGAGTTTACACACCCTGAGGCCTGGAGCAGGTTACAGAAGTGTGTCAGTGTGTGAGTGAAACATGGCTGGTGCCGGTGCAGGGAGTGCACAGTAAGTGCAGACAGGACTGTCCTTTTAAGTGACAAAACACAAACTCTTTCTCATTATGTAGTGAAACTAAATGTATGCTTGCAGCATGCATGTGTTTGTGTGTGTGATGGTGTGTGTGTGTGTGTGATGGTGTGTGTAATAGGCCCAGGGGAGTGTTCCAAAAAGCAGCAGTCCTCAGTTGAATGGAACTCAGTTGAACTTCAGTCTTTCAACTATTCCATCTATCATTGCTCAATTTTTGGGGGCCGGCAAAAAGCAGAACACATATCTAACAGAAAATGATAAACAAGCCCCAGCAGATATATATAATATTAGTTTGTTCAGTGTTTGTTAATGTTTGTCTACCCTTTGCATTTATCACAGCCTCCATTCTTTTCAGGAGACTGGCTTTCAGTTTTTCTGCAGAAATCTGTAGGGATGTCGTTCCGTTCCTTTTGGAAACACCTCCAAAGTTCAGTCTTAGGTGGTTGGTTGCATTTCCTGCTTCTCACAATCCAAGTAATTCCAATTACAGATTTATACTCGTCAGTCCATGAGTCTCAGATTTTCAGTTTTTTGTTTCCTTTTCTCAGTAACATCTACACATCCTTTTAGACCCGCAGTGATGAGGCTTCTCTGAGGGAGCGGAACCACCCGTGCATTTTATCTGATGCAAAGCCAGAGTAGAGGTGGATTTTCTCTTTAAAGATAAAAGCTTTCTGTTTATCTGTAGGGGACGGTTTTAGGGGTCTAAGGTTGTTTGAAGTCCCATTTTCTCTACATCTTTGAATCATTTGAATCAAGGGTGACAATGTCAGGGAGAGCTTTGGGAACAGCTTTATTTGGGAGGACACAGTTGTAACTAGTTCTTAATGGAACCTGCACTATAAGGACAAAAGTATTGGGACACCTAATTATTGAATTCAGGTGGGCCCCTTACTACCAGTGAAGGGCTTAATCTTAAAGCTTCAGCACACCAAGACATTTTGGACAACGCCATGCTTCCAACTTTATGGACAGAGTTTGGGGAAGAAACTTGGTCGGAGCACCTTTGGGATGAACTG
>JBBPCZ010112636.1:0-10623 GCA_037974445.1 Brycinus macrolepidotus
AAAATTATGATCAGTTAAAAAAAATATTTATTTTATACTGTTTAGGAATCGATAATGGAATCGATAAGGAATCAGATCGATAAGAAGAATCGATAATGTCATTGACATCAATAATTCCCATTCCCATCCCTACACCTACCTAAACACTGTTGCAGACCAAGTCCACCTCTTCATGGCAACAGTATTACCTAATGGCAGTGGCCTCTTTTAGCAGGATATTCTGTCCTGCCACACTGCAAACATTGTTCATGCTGTTACTTTTTTATTGCACAGTCCAGGAGTGTTCTTGGTAAAACATTTCGCAACCTGTATGTGACAAATAGACGATCTTGAATCTTGAATCTTTGAGGAACGTGACAAAGAGTTCAAGGTGTTGGCTCGGCCTCCAAATTCCCCAGATCTCCGTACGATCAAGCATCTTTGGGATGTGCTGGAGAAACTAGTACGTTGAAGCTCCACCTCACAGCTTAGAGAATCTACTGTCTTGGTGCAGATACTTCTTGTGAAGTCCAAGCCTCAAGGAATCAGAGCTATTTTGGAGAGGGCGGCCTGCATAACATTAGGCAGGTGGTTTTAATGTTCTGGCTGACTGGTGTGTGAATGTGCAAGGAGTTGAAAGAATGCACATAATCAAAAAGAGGTCTAAACATAAGTTTGAGAAGTTCCAAGGTTTGCGCGAGCGTATGTGGTAGAAAGCGGCTTTCAGCTGTTTAATATCCAAGCTTTGTTTGTTTTCTTCTTCTCTTGCTGTATTGGATGTTTCCAGTTGTTTTTCTATCTTTGACAGACTCTCTTTCATTCTCACCTCTCCTTTGTTAATTCTACTTCGTCTAAATCACCTTCATTTCCCTTAATGCAATCACACACACACACACACACACACACATCTGGAAGCTACTTTCCTCTTGTGCTTTGCTGGCTCAGCCACAGAACTCTCTCTCCCTCTTTCCCTCTCTCCCTCTCTCTCTCTCTCTCTCTCTCTTCTCTTCTCTCTCCCTCCCTCCCTGTAATTACCTATCTAGATGTGAGCCAGGCTCTGTTCACTTTCCTTATTGGGTGATTTGACGTTTTTTCAGCCATGCGACAGTTTTCATTTCCATCACATTCGACCTCTGTGTAAACAGGCTAGAGTTACAGCGATATTTCCACGGCTGTTTTTTTTTTCCCCCCGGAACGATTTTCAGTCCCTGTGGGATTTCTTCACATGTCTGACTTGTCTGGCCTCCCTTTGGACACTTTTATTCATCCATGGTGACTCTTGGACCTACTGATGTTTGTCTTTCCTTTAAGTATGTAATTCACAGTGACACAACCAGCATTTTGTACCGTGGTGCTTTCGCTTACAGGCCGTATTTATGCGCTGAAGTGCGTGTGTTGCTCACCAGGCCTTAAAATGCCCTCAGCATTTCCATTTTATATACGTTACTGCATGAACTTCATCCTTGTGTATATTTGTGTGTGTGTGTGTGTGTGTGTGTGTGTGTGTGCAGGGCCTGTGCCAGTGTCGACCGTCAGAGGGAAACTGTTCCTGCTGTAAAGAGTGCATGCTGTGTTTGGGCACGCTGTGGGAGGAGTGCTGTGATTGTGTGGGTGAGTTGAAAATCATCAATACAGTAAAATCTGAATGAACAGTTTGAGCATTAAAGGGCCCATATCATGGAAAATCCAGTGTTCATTAAAATGAAAGCGTCTAATGTAATATCTATACACTGTTTCTGCACTCATTCCAAATTCATGCATTTCAGATATGTCATGCTTTAAATACAGCCTGTTTTGAATTCCCTGTTTTTGTGATGCAACAAAAACCAACACACTTACATATAATGCCTATTAAACAGCCTGAACTGCTTTTTTCTAAGGCACAATTGCAGGACAGCCTATCAGAACAGAACTCAAGGCAAAAAAAAACAAGATATAAGTTGATCATTTTTGATCAAGTTTTTAAAAAAAAACAGAAAAATATAGGATATGGGCCCTTTAATAACACAGCTTTACAAAGTATATGGAGTGTGCAGTCATGGTAGAGCTGGATTACTTTTACCTGGGGGAATATTGTATTTTGAGCAGTTCCAGACAAGATCTGTGATCTTAATCCAGTATGAATATGCAGTGTTTTTTTACAAGTCTGTTTAGTAATAATTCTGGAGCTCCCTGTGTAATAATACTCGACCTCATAGTAATGTAATAAAACCAAGTAATAGAAAACAATACCTTCGTTATGATTGGTTGTGGCCTGATTAAAAGGAACAAGAATTATGTTTAAAACACTATTTGGTAAGTTGAGGCCACTTCATCTGGTGTCATTTGGGGTATTTGCACAGTTTTGTTAACCAGACTGAACTGGCCAGTCAGATCCCTTACAAATTAAATTATACGTTATAATGTATATACGATATACTGCAGTGTATATACAATATACTGCATATATTTTAAGCATTATTTTGCTTGTGCCTAAATGTGTCTCATATATTTTATAGGCCCTTTAAATAACTCTCTGGACTTTTACCTGATTGTCTCAATTCATTTCCATTGTCCTGGAAAACAACAGCAGAAACTGGATCACCATCCAGTTGCTTATGGACTGCTTCCAATAACTTTAGCATATTAGCAACTTTAGCATATAGCTGTTCTACATGGCCACTTGGCCGTAGCCTCAAGAGTGTTAGCAGTGGGACTGAATAGGGCTTCGCTGCCAGCTCATACTCTTCTGACAGGAAAGAAGGTGTGAGCTGAGAGGAACAATATGAACCCATTTCCCTGTAAGGGAATAGTTTTCATGAAAATGTTACCCCTTTAAAATATTCCTTCAAGGTTTTGAGAACAGGTCTCAACTTATTCACCATATTAAGATGTAGCACATCTTTGCAGAGTGAAAAACACCAGTAAAATCTAACAATGGCATAATACCACTTGTTCTTATCCAGTACTGAGAGTGCAGTGACGCGTACCATCCAGAGAGAGGGCAATAGAGACTAAAATAGTTGAACAATTGCTGATTTGACGTAAGAAAATAAGAAAGTAATTATGATGTACAAAGCCCCTCCTGATTTCTTCTTTGTCTGTTTGTTACAGTGAATTGTTTCAGATCTTCAGAACACCTGAGTGAACCCAAAATTCATTTTTTGTGATGATAAATGATCATTTGATTTATTGAATGAAAACTTTTCCAACACCAACTGAACTGGTGTGAGTCCCTTACTCATCAACCAGTTAAACAAATTTAGTTAGTAATTGGGATCAAATTGACTTGACACACCCGGGCTAGATTACTGAGAGACTCAGGGCTCCTGTGGATTCTTTAAAAGTCTTAAAAGACAATGAAAACATTAATCAAAACTAAGGCCTTTAAATGGTGTTAAAATTTAAACAGTCTTAAATTAGCCTTTTAAAAATCTTGAAAGTGCTAAAATATGGGAAGTAGGATTTTGTTAGTCTTTTTTTGGACACTTAAAATAAAAACTTAAAATAGTTTTTAAATTATTTACCAAATGTCTCTCACAATGACGTCATGCAGATCAGGATAGCAGAACCCACAGCAGTCATATTTTGTTTGTGCCTGTTTTGGGCAAAATTCCGTGACCATAGCCACAGGAATGAATCATTTTGGCGATGTGAGGTTTCATTTAGGTTTAACCATCATTAAGCATCATATCTGGGGTGCTGCAGTGCCAATCCCCAAGTACATTTTGTTGTTATTTTCTTGTGAGGGTGCTCTTACATTTAATTCTGAGTTAAAGTCTTAAATCTGACGAGCCTTAAGCTGTTGGATCCCTGAGGCTAAAAGGCTTCAATACTAAGCCAGCTCGAAGTTCATATATTAACGTTATGTTACTCAAGGCTATAGCTTTTTTCATGACCTACCTCGTTTTACTTTAGAGCTTCTTCCACTACACACAATTCTAGGATATACTAGTTTAGATTTGTTTGGGAATCAGATCTGATTGGGCATGTTATTCCTTTTTGAATCCGATCCTACTATGAGGATTGGTATTTTAACCAGGATCTGTATCAGTGCCATCTCTAGGAAAAATAATAAGAGAAAATTGTCCAGACTTGGTTGGCTTTCTTTACGTCATTGCTGTTGGATGCTAGACCTGCTCACACTCTGTTTGATCATGTTTGATCATGTGAAGTCACTTTCCTTCCAAACATTTTTTGAAACTGAACACAGTTCTCAGTACGTGCCAGGGCTTCTGATGGGTTTCGCTAGAAGCTGTGAGCCGAGCAGAAAGGAGGAGGTGTATCTCAGCTGGGCCTGGAGCTGTCTCTGAGTGTCTTTATCAGGAGCAGCTGTTTCACTGAATTCCTCAGAATTTCAGTATCTGATAAACAGTGTTCTCTCCTCAACACCAGCCCAGATCTGTAAACCCAAAAAACAGTCAAAGCCTCAGTAAGCAAAGTGATATTACAGATATAGTTATTCCAGTGGAAAACACTTCACCTAATTAGTATTGTTGACATAGCTGATCCCCCCAAAAACTGTTCTTGTCTGTTTTTTGTGTTTTTGATTAAGCAGAACTGAATAGGTGTGTTATAATTATAACAGTCCCTTATGATCAGTTACATCTTATCATATTCCTATTCTTATCATGGCAGTATTACTACTTATGTCACTACTTATGCAGTAGTATTGTCATGTGCAATATCACTACTTATGTCACTATTCTGTGTAATAATGGACTCATTATAGAGAACAACTCCCATTTGTGTTAACTAGTAAACTATTTCAGCAGTAATCTATTTATTTCTCTCTAGAATTCATATCCACCTCTCTTACCGAACACAGCATTTTGTGTATATAGAATAGTGTGTGTCTATTTTAGAGAGTTTCATTTTGCATTTATATTATATTATATTTTTTATTGTTTGTGTCTATGCAGTTTCCTCCGGGATCAATAAAATTGTATGATTCGGATTCTGACCTAGTTTCCCAAAAAATTTAATCGATGCGGATGTTTTCCATCAGTTTACAGTAACGTAACATATTAAGGACTAAAATTAATAATTCGAATCCCAGGACTACCAGTGGCACCGCTGAGGTACCCTTGAGCAAGGTACCGTCCCCACACACTGCTCCTCGGGCGACCCACTGCTTCACTTGTTGAATGAGTTAAATGCAGAGAAAGAATTTCACATTGTTTACACTGTGTGCTGTGCTGTGGTGTGTTCATGCGTGACTATAAGGGGCCACTTTATTTTGCTTTACTTTACTTTAACTCTCCCTTCCACCACCCTCATCTATATCAAATGCACAGGCAACCCAGAGACCCCAAAATACCTTGTTTCCTTTCGCAAATACGTCACGTGACCGAAGGAACATGCGTCATGTTTTCTGAATCACGTTGACTTTAACGTGTTGCACTATGGCATTCGAGGCAACTATGATAAAGCGCCCGGGACAAGTTTTTAAAAACATTTCTTGAAAACGCTCTGTGTCCACAGGCAGTGTGTACAAAGTTGGGACATTCTCAAGATGAGATAAATATAGATGTAAGTATTAATAATTCATGCACTTCTTTGTCTGTTGGGTGATGCAGGCATGTGCAACCCTAGAAACTACAGCGACACCCCACCCACCTCCAAAAGCACAGTGGAGGATCTCCATCGACCAATCCCGTCACTTTTCAGGGCCCTCACCGAAGGCGACACCCCCATCAACATGATGGTGGTCTCCTTCCCTGTGGCTGAGGAGCTTTCTCACCACGAGAACCTCGTGTCCTTCCTGGAGACACTGGACGAACAGCATCAGAACGTCTCGTTGCCTGGTGGCAGCATCCATGGCAACTACGACAGAGGTAACAGGATCATAAAAACAAACTCATTTACAAAAAATAAAAAAATAAAGGGCTCATATTATGGAAAACAAAACTGTCCTTATTTCCATATTGCAGAATTTTTTTAATGAGTGTCAAAATGCATAGTTCAATCCATAGAGCTGTTTGGAATTCATCATGATGTGATGGAACAACCATGAACACATTTGCATATTCAGATCAAGTCATAGTTTAGCAGTAGTTTAGCCCCACCCATTCACATTAAAGTGATAAATGATACTGTAGGCAGTCTGTAGTAGAGTTATTGGAGGGAAAGATCTGAGGGGAAAAATGATTTCAGCCTTACAAAAAAATATTCAGACATGCTACAGGAGTATTTTTCCTACAACACACAAGCATATCAAGGATTAGTAGTTTGTTGCACATGCCAGCACAGCCTGCGTTTCAAATGAGGCACAATGCTAGACAGCCAGTCATAACAGAGGTCATTTAAATGTATTAGTCTTAAAGGCACAGTAACAAAAAGAGCATGTTTAATTCTAAGGGATAAGAGAGATTTCATGAAAAAATGAATTACCACTGTTTTTCACTCATACGACCATATGAATATTGTAAGTGGAAAAACATCAAACATAAAAGAATGGAATATTGGCCCTTTAAAATTAAAATAATGATAATATTACAAATACAGTACATCATTATGTTGTTTTGCCGCTGATCCCATGGTGGAAATCCCACAGTCCCACAGTGGAATTTGTCTGAATATTTGCCACAGTGTTAAATCCATTCTCTGTGTTAACTAGTGTTCAAAATTAGGCTCCCTCTGCAGTCTTTTTTAACTCTCCTGTGTGTGGTTGCTCATAGCAGTGAATCCCACCTCTCTGTAACTGTTTGAAGAGCATCACTTGGGGATGAAGTCTACATTTGTCATTGTAGTAGATACAGTGTTAAAGTTCTTCTGCTGTATGACCTACTGCACTTTCGGCTTAAATTATAGCTGTTTCTTCTACTTTGGTCGTTTTTGCTTGCTGTAATGAATAGGTTGAGCACTGTGTTTGTGTGAAATGAACTTTAATAGGAGATGAGTAATATAATGACCTTTAACTGGAATAAGCACAGAGAACAAGATCTGTTTTCCTGTTTTGCTGCTTATCATAGTCTACATCATAGTCTACATTTATAGAACATTGTGTTTTTCCTCCTGAAGTTCACTTTTTCATGTGTGTGGTTTTATGTTTTAAAAAACAGTCATAAAACCATTCTCCAACCTCTCTATTTTGCTTAGAAGGAACGTTTTTGTTAAAGTCCGTTTAAGACTGATGTTTGAAAAATGACCTCTGCTCTGAGTATATGACTCATTCAAAAAGCAGTTCAGTCTAAAATGTATGAATTAAACAGTTACATTCAGATTGAATTTATGGAAGTTTCAATGGTGGTCCCAATGACAAGAGACTATCTGCAGTAACAACACTCCACATAACTTCAGAGTGAATGAGCGGAGCTGACTTCTCTTTTCTTCTCTTCTCTTCTCTTCTCTTCTCTTCTCTTCTCGTCTCTTCTCTTCTCTTCTCTCCTCTTCTCTTCTAGATAACCTGTGCACGGTGGTCTATTTTGACGACTGCTTGTCCATACGGCAGTGTAAACATTACTGCGAGTCTATGGGAGCTTCGAAGTATCGTTGGTTCCACAACGCCTGCTGTGAGTGCATCGGGCCCGAGTGTCTGGACTATGGAAGCAAATCCGTCAAATGCATGAACTGTCTCTTCTGAAAGCACAGTCCTGCCAGCACTGCATCAGGAGGGCCAACCTGGACTTGTGTGCAGTATTAGATTGTTTTAACTCTGAAGTACTTGGGTATTTCTCCAACTGTGTACACACCTCTGGTCATTAGCACCTTGGCACTTATATCTAACACACTGCTGCAAACGTCATAGTGTAAAATAGGGATGGTCATGAGGAATCGCCACATGAAGAACTCATTCCTTAACCACGCTCTTAAAAGTAAGGATTTTTCTGAGATGCCATAAAAGAACATCTCAGTGGATGGTTCTTTAATATAATATAAAGTAGGTGTGTGAGCTTTTATGTTCCTTACCAATACATGTTTGAGCTAGAACCATACATTGAAACCAAAAACCATTTTGGAACATTTTTTAAAGTATTTTTATAAGTATTCAACTTAAATAAGCTCACCAGACAAAGTTCACATTCATTTCTCCTCTAATTCTTGGTTATGTGTCTCTTTACCTCAACAGCATGTCAGTTAAGGATTGCACAAGTCTTTTGAGGTATTTCCAGTCTATTCTGGTCAGTCACACACAGATTTCCACCCTACAGTTGTCATCCAGGAATGTGGGAGGGTCAGTGTCGTGTTCTACTTGGGTCTAAACCATTAGCTTAGTGGAAGAGTGGGCTAAAATGAACAGAAGGTCAGGACTGATAATGTTATTAAGGCACTGAGACTCATAACCGAGTATTACAAAAGAAATGATTCAGATGGGCAGCAGTGGTCAGTGCTGTTGCCTCAGAGATTTCTAGAGCGTAAGAGGTCCATTCCAGGTGGGGTTTGCATGTTCTCCACGTGTCTGTGGGTTTTTCCTCCCACAGTCCAAAGACATCCAGGTGAACCAGAGATGCCGAAGTCCCCCTAGGTGTGTGTGTGAATGTGTTTGTCTGTGTGTCTGTCCTGCAGTAGTCTGGTGTCCTGTCCAGGGTCTTTTCACCATATGACCGCTGGGAAAGGCTCCAGCTCCCCCGTGACCCTGATTAGGATAAGTGGCTCGGATAATGAATGGATGGATGATTTATATGACTACATTTTTTTTTTTGTCTGGGGAGCTTATTACTTGAAATTCCAACATATAACTGACCAGAATCTGAATTAGAAGTAAACTGGTGGTTTGCTAGATTTCTTTGTTGGGTACTTCCAGAGCAAGTGCGCCAGTTCTCTACCCTCCGTGAAAATGAAGTGAATGATGTGGGCAGTTTGATGTGGAATCAGTTCAGTCACACTATGCTGGGGTCTTTAACCGTGGACTGAAGAAAGACAGGGACCGGTTACAACATTCATTGCAGTCTGACACAAATGTACGCTGGTTATATTTTTATATTTTTATTTTTGAGTATGTTTCTGAGAACTCAAGCTCAGAATTATTTGACATGACCAGCAGTAATATGTCAATCCTGTTTAATTGTTGTGTAAGATATTTCATGTTTTCTTTGTGAAAAATTGGAACACTACATGTTTTTGAGGGTCGAATGCAATCATTTTGATGTTCTACTGTGTATTTCCTTTATATGTATTAAAATAAACCAAACTATTACAAAAGTTTGCTAGAAATGAGGTTAAGCTATACAGTAATGTCACAAAACTTCAATAAACCATCATTACACTATTCTCTTACTTCTATAGTGCAATCCATTTACATCAACTAGAAGCCCAGTTTTACTGTTCCAGGTGCTCCATCTCATTATTATCGTGCATTAGTAATAACACATCATGCTGAATGCACTCAGTGCTGAATAAAGGAGGCGCTCGGGTGCCTTTCTGAGTCGCAGGTGTTTTATAGCAGTCCTGAAGGAAGGGAAAAGAGAGAGTTTATTCAGGCTAGCCTTTCACTGCTGCCTTTTTTTTCTGTCAAAACTTCTGAATGTAACCAGGTGCAAATTCACACTGACAGTCAGCTGAGAGTCCACTAAGCAACAGCAACACCCACAAATAGTCTAACAGACAGATGTGGTTGTGTTGTTCTTCAGAAAAATAACCGCTTTCATCCTCACACTTTATTTAAATTTCATTTATATTCGTGTAATTTTCAGGAAGGGCTGTCAAAGGGTTCTCAAGTCTGTACTCAAAAGTGGACTCATCACCTAGGGAGTATTTTTATATTGCTGTCAAACTGTCCGAGTAGATTAAACAATGTAGACAGGCTGCAAAGTGCCTAAAGATACAAGGTGCCTAGATAAAGGAGTTCCAACCACTCAGTATTCAGCACCACCAGTATACTGATCACCGCCTGATCATCTGGAATCATCTGCACCTGTTTCTACACTGGTTCAGGACTTAAGTTAGATGTATATATGTCAAAGTCAAATAGACACACATATATGTGTGTGTCTATTTTTATCATATTACTAAAAGTCATTTTCATCATAGTGATTTAGTGATTTTTGTAATGTTTTGTAATAAATATGGGATTTCTACAAGAGATTTCTACTCACAACATAGATGTATTAGCATGCAAAGCAAAGTTTTTGACAAATTTAAATGATTTTTATGCTGTTGGTGGTGGCACTTTTCCTGACCACTGAGCACTGGCTGAGAAACACTGCTCTTCAGGTTCCTCACATTATAAGCACCACAGCGCCATCTGCAGGACACTTAGAGAACCGTTTTGGAAGGTTTTTCTTTTTGGCTTTAAGACCTGAGTATGACAGTAAAACATTCAGTACTCCTGTGGAGCCTCCAGGGTGCATTTAAAACTCTAAATCAAAAAGATTAGTGGAAAATGTGGACATGCAAAAAGCAATGGAAAGAACAAGTAAAATAAGAAAACAAGGAAAATACTGTACGCCTACAATTGCTATTTTTTTATTTCTAAATGTATTTTCAACTGTACTGTGGAACCCCGGATCATCTATATACTCCCAATCTGATTGGGGATGCCAGGAGTATATATATATATACACACACTATATGGACAAATGGATTAGGACGCATCTGTTTTTCAGGGTTTGGGCCCCTTACTTCCAGTGAAGGGAAATCTTAATGGTTCAGCATAACAAGACATTTTGGACAACGCCATGCTTCCAACTTTGTGGACACAGTTTGGGGAAGAACCTTTTCTGT
>JBBPCZ010112666.1:0-10623 GCA_037974445.1 Brycinus macrolepidotus
CACACACACACACACACACACACACACACACACACACACACACACACACACACACACACACACACACACAGTTACCTACACATTCTGACAGACTACCTTAAACAGTCATGCACTCACAGACAAAACACTTTTGGCATTCCTACAGATACTACAATGGTACTTTCCAATACTGACATTTTGTCATCTGTATCTGTCTTATATTTTTCCGTTAAAAACTATTAAGCTTAAAAACTTTTAGCCGAAGCGCTTCACATGAAATAAAAGTGAATCTAAAAGAATAAATATATAATTATACATACACATACATACATACATCTATATCTGTATATATATATATATCCATACACGTCATGTGTATAAGTATATTCATACGTATACACATACACACACATATGCAAATATATACATACACACCTGTGTGTGTGTGTGTGTGTGTATATATATATATATGTATGTGTGTATATATATATATATATATACACACACACACACACACACACACATATATATACATATATACATACACACACACCCATACATACATACACAAACATGCACACAGAGCACAATATAATTTAATATATTTACATTTATACATGAGATCTTTTTTTTTAAAACTTATTCAATTCACAGGAAAAGTGAAAAGGTTTAAGAGAAAAGGAGCACAAAAAACAAACAAAAAAGAGAAAATTGGAAACAAAGAACACCAGAGAGAAAGGGACTGAAGAAAAAAAAGAAAAAGGCTTATATAACACTGAGTTACGTAAGACAGGTACTGTAGGCCTCCTCTCTCTGCAGCACCGCTCAGAGAATATAGGCCAGTAGGCTGAACAGCACACTGACACACTCTCTCATACACACATACACACAATCACACACACATATACACGTACATACACACACACACACACACGTACATACACTCACACTCTCACACTCACAAGGCCTTCTGCTCTGCCAGTAACAAATATATTGTTGTCACTGAATTATAGTAATTGTTCTTTCAGAATGATCAGAAAATTCTAATTTTACAGAATTTTCACCCTCTTTCCCCACAGATCAGCAGCTTTGAGCCTCTAAGCTTAATCGAGCTCTGTCTAATTCAGGTCCTCATAACATGGACCGTTCGTCGGCAGTAACGCTCAACTCTGATCTGCTCGCAGACCTTCTGATCGCAGGGGCAACTCCCTAATCACTAGACCACCAGCCGCCCCAAACCACCAACCACAGCTGGCTGTGCTGCCTCTGCCTTTTCTGTCAACTCCTTATCAGCGAACTCTCGTTAAGGCCCTTGTGTTTCGTGGCTGCAGGGTGTAATATTATGCACACTTAACAAGAAAGGGCTTCAAGTTTACTGTCCTGTTAAAACACAATCACAGCTGTCAGCCTTTATGTTCTCTACGTATTTCAGTGATGGAACAAACAGTGATTTCAGGGTTGGAATACCAGAATCTGGAACAGTTAACAGAGTACTCCGGTCATCACAACAGCTATCAGGGTAGCTATGGGGCAGTTGGTGGCCTAGTGGTTAGGGAGTTGGCCCTGTGACTAGAAGGTCGTGGCTTCAAATCCCAGGACTGCTAGCGGCACCTCTGAGGTTCCCTTGAGCAAGGTACCGTCCCCACACACTGCTCCCTGGGTGGCTGTCCACTGCCTCACTTGGTGAATGGGGTTAAACACAGAGGAAGAATTTCGTGCTGTTCACACTGTGTGCTGTGGTGTGATCATGTATGACAAATGGTCACTTAACACTTAACACACTTAAGAAGAAAATGGTAGTTCTCTATGATGGTAGTTCTCTATGACTGCTGGTGTTTAGCCACTTGGCCACTGGCTGTCACCCTCAATTCTTCACCCAGAGGGAACATAAACCTCAATCAGGACAATTACAGTCACTCAGTAACCCCTGCAGGACGTCCAGACACTCCGCCAGAACTCCACAGGCGCTGCTAATGACCCAGCATCATTCATTAAGAAACCACAACACCCATTTCTGTGGAGATTTCTCATGGAATAAAAAGAAAGAGGGGGTTTCTGGACCTAGCTGACACCACAGAATGTGTGTGTGTGTGTGTGTGTGTGTGTGTGTGTGTGTGTGTGTGTGTGTGTGTGTGTGTGTGTGTGTCAGCTGTCACAAAATACTTACATAGGTGTAACAGAGCCTTATGAATGTTGCCCTTCAGTAAAGTGTCGCCTATATATAAAGAACATCTCATTTTCAGAAGGGGTCATATTTTGAGGCAGAAAACCTGACAAAAACGACTGTAAACCGAGAGTAACAAATCGCTTAATAAATAAAGTCTCAAACATCCTAAAACATATAAAACACCTTTCGGTGTTTGGTTTATGTGGTTTCTGACACTGTATGATAAACTGTTGTCTATAAACATGGAATAAACTATGGACCAGATACAAGATCTTGGCACTCTTTAGCCATGCTAACACACGCAAACAGTCGAGAAAACACCCCGACTGACAAAACAACAATACCCGCAACAGTTGAGAAAACGAAGCCCACAAAAAAAATGAAACTCCCTAGCAAAACGAAAACACCCGTCGACAAAAGAAACCTGCCAACAAGACTCCCCCAACAAAAAGAAAACACCTGCAACAGTCAACAAAACAAAACCCTTAACAGAATAATTCTCCCCCCAAAAAAACAAATCCCTTCAACATAAGGAACCCTCCCATACAAAAAGAACCCCCCCCAAAAAAACTCCCCTCCTCCTCTGCAACTTCACACTTTTTTTGGTTTTATTTTACTTTTATTTATCCGTCGTCCACATATAGATCTTTCTTCACCATTGCCGCAACACAAACAGCCGGTACTGACAGAAGAGATGGTTGATGCCAGCTCCGTTACAGACGTCTGGACAGCATTAATTATTACACAGAATATCGTCATGAAACAAACATGAACACACGACCTGAACAGCCAACTCTCTCACTGGGCCGAGAGACACAGAGCTACAACAACCTAATGGCAGCTGGTGGCCTAGTGGTTTGGGAGTTGTGGAGGGTTGTGGGTTTAAATCCCAGGACTGCTAGTGGCACCACTGAGGCACCCTTGAGCAAGGTACTGTCCCCAGACACTGCTCCCCGGGCGCCCCTCGTTGGTGGCAGCCCCCTGCTTCTCTTGGTGAATGGGTTAAATGCAGAGAAAGAACTTCACATTGTTCACACTGTGTGCTGTGCTGTGCTGTGCTGACACGTGACTATAAGGGGCCGCTTCACTTTACCTTCTACTTCTACTTTATCAACATATAATTAAATCTTTAAATGAGGAACATTTTCCTTCTTGTATTAATGTTGATCAGTGATTACTTACCACAGCAGTGTTTAAGAAACAAATTCCCCTAAACACAGCTGTGAGCATCACAGAAGGCTGCAATATGCAAATGAACCTCTAACCAATCACAGTGTTTCTGGCAGGGTGACCAATCACAGCTCCAGGTGAGTTACTGCGTGTTCTGATGAATCGAGGTCTTCACATAATCAAACAAAAGTCTTAATCATTTTAATCTTTAACCATTAAAGACACTGATTGGTGTTTTTACAGGGCCAAACTCTGTAGGTTGAATAAAGAGGTATATGGAAAATGTTAATTCTGTGACATCACAAAAACTGATTTGAATATATACCCTGTCAGTATATTGAAGGGCCCATATCACTATCCTGGACTTAAAAGAGTTAAAGCCTGTAAATATTGTTTCAAATGGTACATTTACTCCCCCATCCATACTGTCCATATATGGAAAATAAGCTTTCAAATCAGTTTTTGTGATGTCACAAAACCAACACTTAAATATATCTCCTTATTCTGATCACAGTAGTTTAGCTCCGTCCATTCATGCAACGATTCCCCAAGATCTTTAATAAAATTAGACTTTTGTTTGATTTCATGAAGACCTCGATTCATCAGAACAGCCAGTAACTCACCTGGAGCTGTGATTGGTCATCCTGTCAGAAACACTGTGATTGGTTAGAGACTCATTTGCATTTTGAAGCCTTCTGTGATATCAGTACTGAAGAGACTGCTGGAACGTTGCTGTAAGGATTTGATTGTACAACATCAGTGAGGTCAGATACTGATGATGGAACACTGCTGTGAGGATTTCATTGCAGCCCTCAGATCATTAGTGGCATAAGGTACTGATGCCAGAACATTGCTGTGAGGAGTTGATTGCACAAGAGCATCAGTAAGATCAGGTGATGATGCTGGAACATTGCTTCGAAGATTTGATTGCACGTGAGCATTAATGAGGTTAGGAACTGATGCTGGAACACTGCTGCAAAAACTTGATTGCACAGGAGCATTATTGAGGACAGGTAGTTATGCTGGAACACTGCTGTGAGGATTCGATTGTATGAGAGCATCAGTGAGCTCCAGCTCATCCTAAAGGTTCTGGATGGAACTCCATCACTCCAGACACCACAGAACAACACTGGGCGAGGGGGGGGAGGCGGGTTCAGACCCCTAGAGTCCACGAGTACAGTGACCTCAAGATCCGTTCTATTGGTCAGTGCGTTTCTATGGAGATGTTCATCTACTGGACCCTTTAATGCAGCTAAACTGGGCTGTCTGGACTCTTCCGGACTCCACGGTGTGTTTTTTTCGAGGCTGCAGCAACACAGCAGCTCCGCCAGCAAAACAAACACAAACACACAAACAAACACGCGCGCGCGCGCTCGTAAACACTCCCCGCGCGGCACACACTCCTCTGTTTATCGTGTATTCTGGAGGTGTAGGTGGACCGGGTCCGAGAGCCCTGACAGTGGTGCTAACTGTTAGCCGCAGAGCTAACCTCTATTGTCCACAGGGCTTTAGCTTTAGCCTCCGTGCTAACACCTTCAGGATGAAAAACTACAGATAAAGCTTCACCTCTCGGGGCTCGCGCCGCGCTTCTCCGGCAAACTGACCTCCCGCGTTCCTCACCGCCGTCTCGCCGCGCAGCCCCGGCGCCCCATCCAGGATTTCACCCGCTTTTATTCACACACAAACCAAAACTGGACTCTTTTCTTTTTCCTACTACAGTTTTCCATCTGAGTCACCCTTAAGGCGTCACGGGGTGGCGCAAACGACGCCGCTCGAAGGTTCCGCTCTTCCACAAGGGTCCGCACGCTGAGAAAAGTGAATTAAAGACCCCTTTTATATTTATATTTACACTGACATTTATATTTACATTTGCATTTTGCATTTACATTTTGTATTTTGTGCTTTATATTTACGTCCACCTTTACGTTCGTGTAAGCTTCTGTTTACATTTGCATTGTGAAGTTACACTTACGTTTTAGATTTACCTTTACATTTCTCTTGTTTGGGAGATGCTCTTATCCAGAGAGACGGCCATGGTGCTTTCTAGTCCATAAGAAAACATGCCCCTCACACCTGTAAACCCAGACTTCCATCAAGATTCTACCAGAGATGGTATTATGAGAGTTAATACTCCGCCAGGACCCTCTCAGATCAGAACTCTCGCAGATCACACAGAGAGGAACCAGAGGAACCCTCTCAGATCACACAGAGAGGAACCACCAGAACCCTCTTCGATCACACAGAGAGGAACCACCAGAACAATCTCAGATCAGACAGAGAGGAACCACCAGAACAATCCCAGATCCGACAGAAAGGAACCACCGGAACCCTCTCAGATCACACAGAGAGGAACCACCAGAACCCTCTCAGATCACACAGAGAGGAACCACCAGAACAATCTCAGATCCGACAGAGAGGAACCACCAGAACCCTCTCAGATCACACAGAGAGAAACCACCAGAACCTTTTCTGATAACACAGAGGAACCACCGGTACCCTCTCAGATCACACAGAGAGGAACCACCAGAATGTCAGATCACACAGAGAGGAACCACCAGAACCCTCCCAGATCACACAGAAGCCAGTGCTTTTTTAAAGGTATTTGTGAAGTTTGTGTCAGTTAAGTTCGTTTATGATATGAAGATGTAGACGTTCTTCTCAGAGCATAGTGATAAGGAGGGTCTTGAAGAGAGTGAGGGTCTCAGCAGTTCATGATGTTCAGGAGAAGGTTGTTTCGACACTTCGGTGCTGAAGTTGAGAAAAGTCTTGATGCAGGTCTTGGACCTTTGAGAAGAGGTGAAGAGGAGAAGAGGTGACTGATGTTCAAAGAGGGCGGAGCTGAGACACATGGTCTGGTCAGAGCATGTCTTGCAATTAAAAGGCCCACAATTTTATAAAGACAATTTTCATGCATTCTTTTGTTCTTTCATGACATTTGTGTTCATTTATGCACCGAAAAAACAGTCCTGATTCATTTTTACCCAAATGCTGTCATTTTCCATCCTCTCTGAAATTAAAACAGTCTGTTTTTGCTGCTGTGTTCCTGTAAAACTGATGTTTATACATAATTTTGATCTGTTTTGACTTAATTCTAAAAGCAGTCCTGGCTGAAACACTCCTTATAACTTCAGGATGAGTGGGTGGGGCTAAACCGCTGCAGGCTGAATAAATTTATGGTTTAGTAGTAAAATTTCAAAACAGCAGCATAATATCCATATATGGACTGTGTCAACAGGAGAACCGTGTGTAGGGGAGCAGGGTGTGAGGGAGAAGTGTGTGAGGGAGAAGTGTGTGGGGAGCACGGTATGGGGAGCAGAGTGTGAGGAAGCAGGGTATGGGGAGCAGGGTGTGAGGAAGCAGTGTGTGGGGGAGAGGGGTGTGCGGAGCAGTGTGTGAGGGAGAAGTGTGTGAGGGAGCAAAGTATGGGGAGCAGAGTGTGAGGGAGCAGGGTGTGGGGAGCAGGGTGTGCATAGCAGTGTGTGGTGGACCGGGGTGTGTGGAGCAGTGTGTGAGGGAGCAGAGTGTGAGTGAGCAGTGTGTGGGGAGCAGAGTGAGAGGGAACAGGGTATGAGGAGCAGAGTGTGAGGGAGCAGGGTGTGGGGAGAATGTGTGGGGAGCACAGTGTGAGGGAGCAGGGTGTGAGGGAGAAGTGTGTGGGGAGCAGAGTGTGAGAGAGAAGTGTGTGGGGAGCAGCGTGTGAGGGAGAAGTGTGTGAAGAGCAGAATGTTAGGGAACAGGGTGTGAGGCACAACTGTGTTAGGAGCAGTGTGTGGAAGAGCAGGGTCTAGAGAGCAGGCTATGCGCACGCGCGAGGTGGGTCTTTGTGTAAACTACAGTTGGGCTCGCGCTGATGACGCACGAGCCCGTCGCCCGGAATTTTCCTCCATTGTGTTTCTGCGCTTCGCCGCTAAAATCAGAGAAAAATCCGTTTAATAATGAATTTCTGTTATTAATGATGATTTTTCCAGAGGCGTGGGCTCCTCTGTGACCCGGAGAGAAGCGGAGGACTGTGTGTTTAAACTGTAATAAACATGAATAAAGGCTGGCTGGAGCTGGAAAGCGACCCGGGTGAGTAGCGGCTAATGGCTAACAACAACAACAACAACAATAACAACAACATTCATAATCATAGTCAAAACAATAACAGTCCATAAACACGATTCTCAGCCTTCATTGCCGACCATTTCTCCGTTTTAGTGCCTGTTAGAGAGTCTCGAAGGACCAGTCCAACATCTTTCCCATAAAACCCCTTTTTTTCAGGCTTTCAAACGTTTTCATGTGAATTTCTTGAGCTTTTAAATTAGAGCTACACGATATGGACAGAATATCAGCATTGTGATTTTACCGCTACATATTGTAATTCTAATTATATCAGGGAGCTTTTTAATAGGTCAATAATGATGAAAAAAACAATACAATTTCTGGCTAATACAGACTTAAATAGTACACAGAGTGTAAATTTATTTGTTAACAAAGAGTACCGAGTGTATTTTTAGTAAATATTAAGTGAGTAACATGCAAATATAGAAAATCTCAGTGTGTGCCTAAACTTTTGACTTTTAGTATGAATATATGTTGCGATCGTGATGCCTTTCAGTATATTGAAGGGCCCATATCGTCACTATTCTGGACTTAAAAGGGTTAAATAAGGAACAAAAACAACCAACTTTCAAATCACAGTATTTGTGATGTCACAAATCCAACACAGAATCTCTCCTTATATAGCTCCTTATTCTGGCTACAGCAGTTTAGCCCCGCCCATTCATGCACCGACTCACCTTTAACAGGATGTGCTGTTCATCAGAACGCCCAGTAACTCACTTGGAGCTGTGATTGGTAACACTGTGATTTGTTAGAGGCTCATTTGCATATTGCAGCCTTTTCTGATATCAGTACTGCAGAGACCGATATGATAATGATTAACAGACGATATATTGTACAGCTCTACCAGACTAATAGGGTGAAATGATGTCCTACATTACTAATTTTACAAAAACCAAACAGGCCTATTTAGGTCAATTGAGAATTTCCACATTACATTGAACAGTTTTGTAAAAATGCTGCAGTTTTAAGAGAAAGTAAATATGTTTATTAAACCCTTGTTAAATATGCATGTTTCCATTATATCTGTTCTCATATTTTATTTTCTGAATTTTCTGAGAGGATGAAAAAAAAAGTTCTTTGCCATTTTTAAAAATTTGTGTGTCAATTTCACCTGTGACATAATGGAGGTCATTTTTTTTTTTCAGCATAATAAGAGGGTTAAAAAAAACATCCCTCCATTAAGAGTGGGAACACGATTCTCAACCTTTATTGACGGCCATTTCTCCATTTTAGTGCCTGTTAGAGAGTCTTAACATGTTTCCCCATAAAACCCGTTTATTTCAGGCCTCCAAATGCTTTAGAACGACATTGGTGGGTTTTTAAGTGTATGTCTTGAGCTTTTTGAGGTAAATTCAACCAGAAAATAACATCTACGGGCTCTTCTGCTTTTTTATCCTCAGGACTGTTCACCCTGCTGGTGGAGGACTTCGGTGAGAAAACCTTGAAGGCATCTCCTAAGTCATTGCCGAGATTATTTGAGGTCACATGACAGAAGGTTGTTTACTTGTTTGCGTGTTGGTTGTTTTTGGTGCTCAGGTGTGAAGGGGGTTCAGGTGGAGGAGATCTATGACCTGCAGAGTAAATGCCAAAGGTAAGCTACTTTAATCTAATGTGTTTCAGTCCGTGTTTATAGAGAACAGTAGAGCTGGACAATATCAACAGAATATCAGTATTGCAATTTTACTGCTACATATTGCTGTTTGTGATATTAAAAGCTCCATATCATCACTTTTCTTTAGTAAAAAAGTTTACTCACCCCATCCATACAAGAGCCGCCCATTTTCAAATCATAGTTTTTGTGATGTCACTAAACCTACATATTTAAATACATCTCCTTATTCTGTCTACAGCAGTTTAGCTCCGCTCATTCTAGCACCTTTTATAAAAATTAGGCTCTTGTTGAATTACGTGAAGACCTCGATTCATCAGAACAACCAGTAACTCACCTGGAGCTGTGATTGGTCATCCTGTCAGAAACGCTGTGATTGGTTAGAGACTCATTTGCATATTGTGGCCAGATGCAGTATCAGAGGCCGATATTGTGATAACGATTAACAGATGAAACATCGTGCAGCAGTTTCAATCAGTGGGTAGTTCTGATGCCAGTCTGTCTCCTGTCCTCTCAGCCCCGTGTACGGCTTCATTTTCCTCTTCAAATGGATCGAGGAGCGCCGCTCCAGGAGGAAGGTCTCCACGCTGGTGGACGAAACCTCGGTGATCGACGATGAGATCGTTAACGACATGTTTTTCGCTCATCAGGTCAGTCCTGCGTACCTGCTGTCTTTTTGAAGAGCCCATATTGGAAAATACATTTCTCTTTGCTCTGAAATAATAATTGATATAGTGTTTTTAAAAAGTCCTTTTAAAAAGCTGCATAAAAATCAGCCTGTCATGATGGTTATAATGTCACCGCCATGAGCACTTGGATATGACTGAAAACAGTATGGGTCCTTTAAGGTGTTTTGATATATTTTTTTTGTTTGTTTTGATGTATATGGCATTTGTTTTGATGTTTGTTTTGTTTATATTGCTGTGTTCGTTTATTGTGTTTGATTTGTGTTTATGCTGTATGTTTTGATGTTTGTTTTGTTTATATTGTTGTGTTCTATTGTTGTGTTTTGTGTTTATTGCTGTTTATATTGTGTTTTAGTTTGTGTTTATAGGTTTTTTTGTGTGTTGTGTTTTTGTGTTTATTTGGTGTTTATTTTGTTGTTTATTTTGATGTTTATGGTCTTTGGTTTTGTGTTTATATGGTGTTTATTTTGGTATGTATATGGTGTTTGTTTTTGTGTTTATGTTGTTTTTGATGTTTATATTATTTGTTTTTGGACAGTTAATCCCTAACTCATGTGCGACTCATGCGTTACTGAGTGTCCTCCTGAACTGCAGCGGAGTAGAACTCGGAAACACACTTAGCCGCATGAAAGCCTTCACCAAGGGCTTCAATCCAGAGGTACACACACACACACACACAGAGTATGGCTGTACAATATACCATTTTGTAATTAAAGTGCTGTGAAATGTGACTGAGATTCAATTTGTAAACAGTGGTGGTTTTTATTGGCTTTTATATCATCTTACTCTTTAGCCGGAGGTTCCGATGGCAGTGTGTGACTGAGGGCTGAGAAGCTCTCTCTCTCTCTCTCTATCTCTCTCTCTATCTCTCTCTCTCTCTCTCTCTCTGTCTCTCTCTCTCTCTCTCT
>JBBPCZ010112677.1:0-10622 GCA_037974445.1 Brycinus macrolepidotus
AACGAGTGCATTTAAAGTTAAAGGACAGTCTAGAATTTGACTCTGCATCACCACACAACCAGTTAATAGGAATCAGAACTGCACTGTTACAAATTCTTTCATCTTAGAAAGGAAACTTGATTTATTTGACCATATTTAGATTAATAGTTGTTCCCTCAACAACTTTCCAGTGTATAACAAGAATAAAAATCTGCAGTTTATGAAATAAATGGATGTGGTAAAAATCTGTGCAAAAACTTATGACTGGTAGTACGTCAAGAATTCATAATCACCTTTTTACAACTAAATAAGTATGCTGTATCAATTTTGTGCTGTGGCATGCATGCACTTTAACTTTCAACTCCTGTTTGGGTGCACTGTGACAGAAACAGTAATAAAAACAACACTGAGGCTGTTCATCACTTGCAAATGTGCCACTACTGCCGTGATTGTTCATTCCTTAAAAGAGCTCTGTAACACTAAGGTAAGACACGGGCTTATAGCATCAATTTATGACATTCTCAGACATTAGAAGCTCTTTGTTTCTTTGAGAGAGTGACATATGAGAGAACATTGTGTGCTTGAGAACCTTGGCAGTTAAATCCAATGTTATGAGGAAACCTTACACTCTGATGCTGTAATGCATTTGTAGGCATAGGGAGGCCTAGAGGAGCACTGGCGTGTGTGTGTGTGTGTGTGTGTGTGTGTGTGTGTGTGTGTGTGTTTGTGTGTGGGTGCACTGTGCAAAATATCAATCATCCCACTCAATCAAACACCAACCACCCTGGTCCACAAAACTCACCCAGAGCACCAGTATGGCCAGAAATGACACTGCTTTAACCCTCAGAACTCGGTGTAAATCAGTCTAGAACCGGTGTTGGTTCTCCTACACGCTCGCCGTTTGCTGCTCTTTCTCTTGGCGCGCCGCCGCTCGGCCGCTCTCCGGAGCCCCTCCCTCTGCGGGTTTTCCCCACCCACTTGTGGGCGGAGACTATCCTGAAAGTTCTCCCAGGTTCAAAGATCTTGTGTTTTTTCCGTTCGTTTCTAAGACCTAAAATAAAAGAAATTTGTTCTTTATGGTCATTTGTGTGTGACACCGTTTTTAAAACTCCAGTAAAGTAAAGTGGCCCCTTAGGCATGAACACACCACTTCTTTCTCTACATTTAACCCATTCACCAAGTGAAGCAGGGGGCTACCACCAACGAGGGGCGCCCAGGGAGCAGTGTGTGGAGACGATACCTTGCTCAAGGGAACCTCAGTGATGACACTAGCAGTGTTGGGATTCGAACACATAACCTTCTGATTGCAGGGGCAACTCCCTAAACACTAGGCCACCAGCCGCCCTAATCTAGGGGTGTGGGATGAAGAGCATCTGAGCATACAGTAGTGGTTATTATTATTATTACGTTTTTAAATTCCAATAACTTTGGTTCTACGTGACGTAGGAACACCAAACAAAGCTCAGCATGACGTCTGACATGTTGTTTTGCTATATGATGACAATTTACAATTTGTTGTGCTTCTGGCACGGATCCATGCTGCTTGTATTATAAGGGCTAATTCACACTGCTTTGTGCTAAGACCTCCTCAATCCCCAACCTGCCAGATCCATTCAGTGTTCCAGGACCTGATCATTTCTAAATTAAGCCCACTAACTAACACTCACACTGGCAGTGCTACATGGTCATCATAACATGGTCGTCTATGGCACATAATCCAAGAATGTTCACTAGCAGTTATTCTGGTAACATAGCTGGAGTTACATGGATAATGCAAATTGACCCACCTTTTAAATTTGGGGTCAAATTTAATGTCTCAAAATAAACAATTGCCATCTTTTTTTTTGCATCACATTACATGGCTTTTTCTGATTTACTGGAGACAAACTGGGTAAACACAAAATTAACATGTTTACACGTTTTGTACAAATCGGTGTTCTTTGGGGTCAGTTTGACTCCAGGCTGTTTAAACTGTTTAATAAAACATACAACATCAACATTTCATACACATTTGTTTTGGTTGTTTTTGACCATAGTGAGGGTAATATTCTGTAATATGGGATTTTATAATCTTCAAAAAACTCCCATCTGCTTTAGTTCCATAACTGAACAGAATCAGACCTGTAGGAGTGTGAGAACCACTGACAGATCACATGACAAGTGGGGGGAAACATATTTTCCACCAGAACTTTGATATTTCCTGTTGTGGGGGCTTTATTACATGTATATTATATTTAAAGCACCTTTAAAGTGGTCAACAAAGAGGCGTAAAGTACCGACACATAAACTTGGGTTTTAATTTCAAACATTTTCTGGAGACTTAAATTTCTGGGGTCACATTGACCCCAAGCATAAAGGATGTTAGTAGATTTGAACATCATAGAAAGGTTAATGTTGGGGTGTGCAAACCCAGAAAGATCATAGCAGCCACTGGTATTGCTACATGGTTAGCACTGCATGGCTAATTTGGTCATGTTTGAATATTTTCCAGTTTATGTTATATGTCAAACCAATTTAGGTGATGTTAGGTCCAAGATTTCTGTAAAAACTTGATAACAAGCTTCTATATTAATATCATATTTATTCTGGTCTAATTACAGCAGTCAGTGAGTGCAGCAGGACGGTTGGTACTGATTGTGTCAAGTCTGGTCCAAAGCCAGATCTCTGTGGATTGCAGAACTGGACACACACACACACACACACACACACACACTGACCCAGAAGGCATACTCCCCCACTAGTTGTTTCATAAACATTGTATAGGATTAAATTGACAGCAATAGATAAGTACATTGATCCCTATGAGTACACAAGGTTAGAAATATTCTCTTCTTCTTCAGCAAAGAATCTTTTCTACTGACAACATCTATGACTGAAATTTTACCGTCATGCAGCCTGCAGAGAGGAGCCAAGCGGGAGGGAAAACAAACACACAGGGGTCAGAAAACTTCTTTACATCGGCCATAATGAAAATCACACCCACCGGTCAGGAAGAATTTTAAAACCTCAGCAAGGGATCACAGACCTTTCCAAAGTGTCTAGCCTCGGCGAATCCAAACCAGGTTGGCAGTGAGATCGCCAAGCTGTATCGTTTCTAAAGCAGCGCTGTGTTGAGAGGAGATAAACACACACCGGCGGGGCTCTCGCAGAGGACCTGGACAGGGCCAGCTTTCACTGACATCAAGAGAGAAAGAGAAGAGCAGGGAAAAGAGCTGACAGAGAGAAGGAAAGGAGAGGACGTCCTTTCAGAGACAGCAGACTTTCAGAAAAAAAAGATAAAGTAAAGTGGCCCCTTATAGTCACGTGTGAACACAACACAGCACACAGTGTGAAATTCTTTCTCTGCATTTAACCCATTCACCAAGTGAAGCAGGGGGCTACCACCAATGAGGGGTGCCCGGGGAGCAGTGTGTGGGGACGGTACCTTACTCAAGGGAACCTCAGTGATGACTTTAGCAGTGTTAGGATTCAAACCCACAACCTTCTGATTGCAGGGGCAACACCCTAACCACTAGACAACCCAGCCGCCCCAAGAAAGGCAGAACTGGTGACTTCCCAAGTTAAACATGTCCACAAATTTGCTTCTTCATATCTGCTATTGCAAGCAAACATGAAATACAGATACAAATACTGTGATAAAATACCCAGACTATTATCTTTATTTATCATTAGTAACGTATGCAGTCACATACATCCAGAGGCCCCTTAGATCTGACAAATCATGAATAGTTGTAAGCATGTATCTATGATACAAAAGGCTATTTTCCTTCTTTTCTTCTTTCTCTTGTGTTCTTATTTGTATTAGTTTATTTCTGTGTTAGTATGTTTTCTTTAGGGACTGTTTACTCACTTATTCAGACACTCAGGACTAAATCAGAATTTGCAAATTAAGTTGAATGGAATTTTTCCCAAATTTTGGTAATACCTGTTTAATCTAGTTTTTTTAAAAAATATAATCTGATAATAATCGATGCCCTTCACACTGTCAGCATTTCATGACAAACAAAAATTCACAGAAACTTATTTTGAAACTAATTCGAAGGATAATCACAATAAAATAGCAAGTAACAGAAACTGTCTGACATAAAATCATATCAGATAAAATAAAAAAAAAAAACTTGTTCTACATTCATTTACATTGAAAGAGCATTTTCTTCTTGTCCTGTAAGCCTCTTTTTTGAAGGTCCAGATGCTGTTCAGACAGTGGCCATTAATTTATTCAGAGCAACTGCATGGGCATCAAGCAGGGTTTCATGTTCAGGTGGATGTTTATGTGACCTTTTAAAGCTGATCTTCCACAGTTATGGTTCTTCATCGAAGCAAAACCAGTCAGGCTGAGCTCACCATGATGTCATCTCCTTTCATACTGTCCTCACTCTGTCCTCTCTCTGTCCTCTCTCTGTCTCTCTCTCTGTCTCTCTCTCTGTCTCTCACTTATTTGTTTGTGTGCAAATTAGTAGAAGGAGCAGAATGAGAGTGGAGTGTAAGAGGGGTGTTTTGGAGACGGTGGCCTTTCAGAAAGTTCTGGCTCAGTGGCCTGCGTTTCTGTGTGAGCAGAAGGCGAGCTCGCAGGGGCGTGAGGGTGAAGTTGCCAGTGATGAAGTGCCAGAACGAGTGCTAATTGAGAAGAGGCGCTAAAAATGGCCAAGTGTCATGTCTTTAGCTCGCAACAAACGCTAACGAAGAGTAGTGTGGGGCCGATCTAGCGGCCACATCACAGAGGGCAGGCACTTAAGGCGTTAACACAAACCCCGCAAGTACGCAAGTGTTTCAAGTTACGCAGTCGATTTCACAAGCTGTTGTGCTCTGAGATGTGTCAGGGCCGACACGAGTGCAGGCTGCGTTCAGAGCGCTGTGGTAGGAAGCGAAAAAGCAGACTTTAAAACATGCACGAGTTGGATGAGAGCAGCAATATTCTAGTAATCCATTTTGTATGTAACTGCCTGGCCAGCCCAGTGTTTTACCACTGGCTACTGTAAAGATGCAGTTCTGTACAGTACAGGCACTTTTGCACAGGTATACAGGAACCGAGCTGTACCTAAACTGTACTGTGATAGAATGGAAGTGGCAGCACGTTTTGATGTTCCAGTGTATCTCAGCCCGGTAACGCAGATTCTGATTCAGTTCTCTCACACAGTTTATGGCCGGTCGTCGTTCTGAAACCGCGTCCATGGAGTCGAACCAGCGGAACGTTTTTCTGTCAGAGCCGCTTTTGTTATTGTGGTCTTTGATTTTTTTGTAGTGTTGTTTCAGTTTTTTCTAATTTTCTCAGCATTATTTAGCCATGCAATGAAAACCTAAACCCAGGTAACTTATTAACAATGTCCTGGCACACCTTCATTTCTCATAGTGTTAGAAAACTCCCACTAAAATTTATCTTCAGCCCAAATACTTGTACTTCTTACCTCCCAGTTGTTGGTTTGTCTCTCTACTGTTGTTCATTTTTTTCATGGACAGTAAAAGTAATAATAAAAAAAAAAAAACAGAAACTATGGCCTCTATCCAAGTCTGTTGTCGTGACAACATTTTGACCAATCAGTCAAAAGTGCCCTTATATAATGTCATTAATTTCATGTGGTCAACACCCTTGAAGACTGTGCTGTTGTCCTGTGTAGGCCCTGTGGCAGTGGAGAGGAGGAGCAGCTGCCATGCTGTGCTGCCTGAAACTCTGTGCATGACTCCTCCTTAACAGGGTCCAAGTGTCCCTAGTTAGGCAGGAGCCAGGACACTTTATAACCATGGGCTTTCCAGTCAGTTTAGAAAAGCACTTTGGGGGGAGCTTTGGAGGAGAACTTTGAGGGATACTTTGGGGGCGGGAACGTTGGTGGGGAACTTTGGGAAAACACTGTGGAGGAGAACTTTGGAGGAGAACTTTAGAGAAGAACTTTGGGGGGGATGCTGGGGGGCTTTAGAGAAGAACTTTGGAGGAGAACTTTAAAAGTAAAGTAAAGCAAAGCGGCCCCTTATAGTCACGCATGAACACAGCACAGCACGGCACACAGTGCGAACAGGGTGAAATTCTTTCTCTGCCTTTAACCCATTCACCAAGTGAAGCAGGGGGCTGCCACCAACAGGGCAGTACCTTGCTCAAGGGTACCTCAGTGGTGCCACTAGCAGTCCTGGGACTCAAACCCATAACGTTCTGACCACTGGGGCAACTCCCTAAACACTAGGCCACCAGCTGCCCCTTTAGAGGAGAATTTTGAGGGGAACACTTTAGAGGAGAACTTTGGAGGAGCGCTTTGTAGGAGAACGTTGAGCGAGAGCAGTGGAATTAGCTGGAGAGCAGAAAGAGGCAAAGAGTGAGTCAGAGGTCATGGTTTTATTTAAGTTTTGGACATTTTGCTTTCACTTGTATGTGAATAAAAGATCCTCTTGCACCTGCACTGCACATTTGGTGGACTCAGCTAGTAAGTGTCAGCCATTCACTGAGCCAGCATTGCATAATACCCGTGCAATTGCTTTAAATGACAGTGTCCCGCTATCTGAATTCTGTAGGAGTGCAGAAAGACATGCCTAACATAAAATGAACACGCTCGGGAACTGCCTGGCCTGGCAGTTTTCTCCTCGTCTGGCCGGCATGGATGGTGCTCAGGCTGTTCCCTGGGAGTGCGGGCGCTGTTGACATTTTCCGCCAACATCAAAACACTGTAGGACACAGAGGAGAAGAAAAGGAATTACACGCTTATAATCTACACCCGTCCACACACAACAAAGCCAGGCGCTGGAGGGAGGGGGAGGGCACTGGCAGTCCAGCAGCGCTTGTGTATGTGTGTGTGATTATAATGCACTTCAGTTACTCTTTCAGATGTTCTGAGCTCGCAGGTGACGGCTGTTTCTGTCTCTCGCTCAGACATAGAAAGCTCGGTGTGAAAAAGTGATGGCGCACCTCCAGAGAGCTTCGCAGGGTTCCTCTCCAAGTGCTCTGGTGTGGCTTTTTTTTGGCTGGACTCTTCCAGCTGGCCGCCCCCGCCCTGACGCTGATGCTGAAAGCCGCTACCTGCGAAGAGCGGCGCTTTTGCCTTTCAACTTCTGAGCAATTTATCTCCGTCTGATTTTCTGTCAAATGCGAGATCAGTCAGAAGCCTTCAAAAACTGTCCTTAACCTCACTTTCTGTTTGTCCTCTTTTCCTGTCTCTGAACCCCCCGACTATTCCTCCTCCTTTACTGTTTCTCTCCCTTCTCTCTCCATTCCACTGTCTCTCTTTCTTCACTGTCTTTCTATCTATCCTTCTCTCTCATTCTCTATGTTTCTTTCTTGCCTCTCTCTCTCTCTCCCTCTCTCTCTCTCTCTCTCTTTCTGTCCACATAAGCAGGCTGTAAAGATTCATATAGACCATCAATATGTCAAAGATGGTTCCATTTTCTGCTGAAATAAGAACAAAACTATACAGACGCTGCTTTTACTGAGTGAATGTTGTGCACACACACAGTTTCCATCTCTGTAGAAAAGTATTGCCAATAGAATGAGATGCTCTGGAGCAGCCACACATAAGGCTAAGCTCTCAATAAGGCTAAGCTCTCTGTATAGGGGTATAGAGACCCCTGGCACTGGGCTGAGGAGTGGGACTGTGTTCCTTTGGATCTCCATCCAGTACCTCCAAGATGAACTTGAGGGGTATTAGTGATCCAAGATAAATCCAAAATCATTACCTGACCTTGCTATTGCCCTAGCAGCTGCAATCGAATCATCACTGCAGCAATTACCAGCTATTAATGGCCTTGATTTCAGGAGAAAGGTTGGTGTCTACAAACTTTTGTCCATTTACCGGTCATCCCTGCGTTCACTTAATCAAATAATGATCACGTAGTAGTATTTGCATATTTGTCCATTAATTTTAATTAAACTATGAGCTTGTTGGCACTAGGTGAGCTCCCGCAGACCCTGTTTGAGGCTCTAATCACATTCCGCTCACCTACAGTTGAATTTGTGTGCAGAAGTTATAGCGCTGACGAAGCAGAAAACCAGCGCTCAATTCTAGGATTTTGGCCATGAGCGAAAGATACCAGTAACCAAAAAAATAACCTACACACCGACACACATGCTGTGCTCTACAGTGTGGCTGCAAATAAGTCCCAGTGCTGATAATTGCTACATGCTAACTGGAGGACAGTAGTGCGGAGAGGTAGCAGCGGAGGTTGATGTCTGTTTGTCCTCTGGACAGGGTTTATGTCGACGATTTGTAGTTCCTGTCTTTGGCCCAGATGTCACGCCCCAGCTGAGTTAGGTGTTTCAATTATTAGAGTAAGCTGCAGCCAACAGTCCAATTAAAGCATAACTTTTATGTTAGATGAAGATTTCATGACAGAACAATATGCAAAACAAGCACCCCCAGTTTAATTGGTCTTCTTGGATCATTAGATTTTCGGAATAATAAAGTCATTTGGGATGCAAATATCACAAAAATCTGTGTCTATGTAGTAGATAGATAGAGAGAGAGAGAGAGAGAGAGAGAGAGAGAGAGATAAAGACAGAGAGATAAAATGAAAGAGGATGAGACAGAGCGGTCAAGAGGGATAGAAACTGATATGAAAGAGAGAGATAAAAAAGAAATCTACAAAGTGAGAAAGATAAAGACAAAGATGGATATGAAGAGAGAAAAAGAAAGAAAGAGAGAGAGCTAAAGAAAGAGAGAAAGACCAAGAGAGAAGGTAGAGAGACCTAAACTGAGAGAGAGAGAGAGAGAGAGAGAGAGAGAGAATGAGAGAGACGGCTCACGGTCATGCCAATAAAGCTCTTTGAATTGAATTGAATTGACAGAGAGAGAGAGAGAGAGAGAGAGAGAGAGAGAGAGAGAAGATAATCATGAATATCAGAGAATGCATAGACAGGCTGTGAAGCTCACCTCTCTCTCTCTCTCTCTCTCTCTCTCTCTCTCTCTCTCTCTCTCTCTCTCTTCTCTATAGTCTCTGTAATAGATTTGTTTCCTGATTTAAGTCAGGTAGGACTAAATCTGTCAAAGAACCAGTCAATATGCTTATTGTGTTAAATGTGTTCCATTAAACATGTGGAGTAATCTATGGGATCATAAATGTGAGCTGCCCCTGATAACCAGAGCGCTGAACTGAAACCACACTTTGGCTAGTGCTTGAGTCAATACCAGCTCATAATGTTAGCTTGTGTGACCACAGTTTCTAGCTAAAGAGACTCATGCTGGCTTCATATCCTCCAGATTCTCAATCGCATTTCTGGTCCACCTTAAAATGCTGTTGCAGTGGCAAAGTTTCATTTAGCCTGAGATAGATAGCAGGCTAGCTTATCAGTCAATCTCTACAAATTTAATAAAACTGACCGAGTCGCCAATCCTGAATGAGATTTTTGTTGATCTATTGATCTTGAACTTGAGTTAGAAAGCTAGTAATGGAACATGAGCATGGCTCTCAGTGCAGTAAAGCAGTGAGATGAAAACACATCTCAAAACACAGATTCTAAAAGACTCACATCTTAAACTTCTGCTTCTGTCTCAATAAGCAGAAATCCAGACTCATCTGTCTCCTTATCTGTTACAACCTTATAGCACATCTGTCTATCTGCATTAAGGAACATGACACGTCTACACATTTCAGCAGTTCAGAGATTTGTTAGGCCATTTAACTACTATTACATTGTATTAATATATATTTCTTGAATATAACATTGGTAAATGCTTATTCGGCGATGTCTGTTTACCACGAGAACAATTTTTGACATTTCAGACCAAACCGACAAGCTTTAAGAGGGTATTCTCGGCACATCCAGGTTATCTCATGTATTCCATAATTCAGAGAGACAGAGAGAGAGAGAGAGAGAGAGAGAGAGAGAGAGGAGAGAAAGAGAGAGAGAGAGATGTCCACATGTTGCAGTCCAGTTTGGATGGATATTCTGTCCAGAATGAATGAAATCAAATGACGGCCAAACAGAACCGGGCGGCTCTGCAGAAGCTGATAAAGATTAGAATTTATGTTTAGAATTAAAGTTGCCTGTAGGTGGCACTGTTGCTCTTTAGGAGGATGTAGTCGACTTTTCTGACACACACACACGCACACACACACAATGGCATGCATGTGCATTTATACCTGCACATTCTGTATGCACACACTCTCACTCACACACACGTGTGTGTGCAGACATTCACAGTAGCGTAGCTGTTAGATACTGGTGTGAAACATCAGTGTCAGTGTGGATTTGCGATGAAATTGTCTAACAACGCACTGATGCACAGGACCTGTTTGATTTTGTGATAAATAGATGCTAATCTTTTAGGACAGTGTGCATGTGTGTTTATATCTGTGTGTGTGTGTGTGTGTGGAGAAAGAGAGAAAGAGAGGCTGCATAAGCATGTTGGTGTTTGTAATTGACTGAATATTTACTGCTTATTGGGACTCTCCACAGATTTAAGTCGATGAAAACGGGACACAAAAACCTAAAAGATGAGAACCTGGCAGTCACTGATGCGAAAAAGGAAAAATTAACTTGAAAAAAAAAGAAAATGAAGAATAATTGGGTTAGCATCGCTCCCCCTGACAGAGGCAACCCCACAGCAGGATATTACTTAGGATCTTTACCACACACACATCTCTCTCTCTCTTTCTCTCTCTCTCTCTCTCTCTCTCTCTCTCTCTCTTTCTGTCTCTATACCTTCTCTCTTTCTCAGTGTTTCCCC
>JBBPCZ010112698.1:0-10622 GCA_037974445.1 Brycinus macrolepidotus
GGAGGTGTCGGATTTCACCCAGATCTGCAGGGACGGGGCTGCTCGGTGTCTTCACTGCAGCTGCGTAGCTCCGGTGTCGAGACTGCTGTTGGGGTCCGGGTGGCAGGGCTGCAGGGCCTATCTCTCTCTCCCTCTCTGTGTCTCTCTCTCTTACACTCGCTCTCTCTCGCTCTCTCTCTCTCTCTCTCTCTCTCTCCCTCTCTGTGTCTCTCTCTTACACTCGCTCTCTCTCGCTCTCTCTCTCTCTCTCTCTCTCTCTTTCTCTCTTTGGGTTCTGTCTTCTCACTGATTTCTGTCTTTTCCACATTTCTTTGTCACATCCTCTTCCTCTCTCGCTCTCTGTGATGGTTTTCGTTGTCTTTGTGTGTGGAAGCTGTTTTCCATTAAGCGGGTTTCTTGTTGCTGCTCAGAGCTCGTCTTTCTGCACACAGCAGTGCGGAGAATCCTGATCGCTCTCAGTCTGCTCAGCAGAGGAGCTCTGTTTTTGGGCAGCGAACATTGTGGTAAGGCCTGGTTCCTTTGAGAGCACTGGAATGTAGATTGCAGCAGGATTTTGGCTAAGGAGAGACATTAGAGTGAATCCGGAGAGAGTTTAGGAGGATGTGCTGCCGGTCCCTCAGGACTGGGCGCTCTGTGTCACAGCAGCTGTTGCCAAAGCACTGCAAAGAATATTTGAAATAACAAACTAACAATGTTAACAATGTCCTTGATAAGACATACTCACGCAGTTATTGCTGTTTACTGACGCTGTGGGTTTTTAAATTATTGTTGCCCCTGTATTGGAAATAGGTATTAATTTTTTATATTTCTATTTCTATATTTCTATTTCTGTATTTCTTTATATTTTATAAATTGTTAACATTTTATATAACATTTCTCCTCTCACATTAAAGAAATACCTCTGTATTTAATATTGAGCAGAACGTTTTCACACGCACACGCACATTTTATCAGCGCGTGAACTTTGCTACAACAGGGAAGAACTGTCTGGACCACCAAGCCGCTGTGCAGGCCCACATTGGTTCCTCTGACCACACCGTGGGTGATGTTATTCCCTGCATACACTTCACTGCAGAAACACATAAAACCAGCCAGGAGAACCACCAGAGTCTGGCCAAGTGGAGCCGTCCCAGCACGCCAGGACCGTTTTGACTGCACAGATTAGAACATGTTCTGAGAAGCCTGTGAGGAAACCCACCCCTCCCACCACCGGCCAGGTCATCTCTCTGCCTGCAGCTGCCGTGTCCTGCTCGAGCGCTCGGAGAACGTGCTGATCGACTTCTCCACAGACATCACCGCACATCACTGAGCCGGACGATCATCCCAACATCCATCAAGTCCACCACCATCATCCCAGTTCCGACGAAATCTACAGTATTCTGTCCGAATGACTGATGTCCCGTTGCTGTAACCCCGTTCATCATTAAGTGCTTTGAGAGACTCGTCATGGTACAAATTAAGAGCAGCCTTCAGTGGATTCTCTGGATCCACTGCAGTTTGCAAATCACCCAAACAGATCAGTCAAGGATGCCAGTTCCTCTGCCCTTTACGTCTCCCTATCTCATCCCATCATCCCACAAATCCTAACTGTGAAACTGAGTGAGCTGGAACTGAGCTTCTCGCTCTGCAGCTGGATTCAGATTTTTTTGGTCAGAGAGTCGTTCTGCATCAGCAACACCGTTTCCATCAGACTGAGCACAGGAGCTCCTCAGGGCTGCGTCCTCAGTCCACTACTGTTCGCTCTGCTGACCCACGACTGCCCTGCCGAGCACAGCTCAAACCACATCATCAAGTTTACTGACAACACGACTGTGGTGGGGCTCACCAGCCACAGAGACGCGTCGGCGTACCGAGATGAGGTTCAGCAGCTGGCTGTCTGGTGCAGTGAGAACAATCTGTCTCTGAATTTGGAGAAAACAAAAGAAATAACTGTCGCCTTCAGGCACTCTCTCTCTAGCCACATGCCACTAAGCATCAGCGGCTCTGTGGTAGAGACAGTAAAGAACATTTCTGGAAGTGCACATCTCAGATGACCTGGAATACCATCACTAAAAAGGCACAGGAGCATCTTCACCTCTTAAGACGAGTGAAACAGGCAAGTCTCCCTCCCCTACTCTCACAGTGTTCCACAGGGGCACCACAGAGAGCGTCCTGACCATCTGCATCTCCGCCTGGTACAGCGGTGCCAGCGCTGCAGACCGGAAGAGCCTGCAGGGGACTGTTAAAACAACTGGAAACATCGGGGCATCTCTTCCCTCACTACAGGACAGCCTTCTCGAGCGCTGCGGTGGAAACGCCTCCTGTGTGACTCCTCACACCCTCACATGGACTTTTCACACTGCTTCCATCTGGCATATGGTATCGCAGCATTAAAGCCCGAATGGCCAGACTGTGTGAGAGCTTTTTCCACAAGCCATCAGACTCCTCAACACTTGAATACTGTCTCAGTTACAGTATTTTCATAGACTGACTGTATATTTATACTGAACCGCTGCTCATCATTTGCACATACAAAGAACACAATTACATTCCAGTATTGCTTACTGTTGCTTACTGACTGCTAATGCATGTTTGGATGTTAAGAAATTACTAAATTGCAAAAATACTAAATTGCACATTTTAATTCTAGTTTTCAGTTTATATTTTTAGTTTATTTTTATATGTGTTTTCTGTGTCTTTTTGTAAATTTTATCTAGCCTACCGCCCCACTCCCTGTCAACAAATCTAAATGCACTCCTCTCCTATCAATACAGTTAAACAGCCAAATATCATGTCAAATATTTTTCATCTGAAGATATTTTTTTTGCTCTAATCATTGTGATTGCATTTCTTGTTTACAATAATGAGTTAAAATGAAAATGAATGCACACTTATGAATTAGCCGTCTAGTATGTAATTAGCTAAGTGTTTGTTTTTGTTTGTTTTAAACTTTAATACATCATACACTGTTCTGATTGCACTGATCCCCTGAAAAGTGTAAAATGAAGCGTTCCAAACTGTTTTTAATGAAGCAGAATCTGTATTTCTGCAGTAAAGGGTTTGAATTATAGTCGGGAGGGAACAGTGGTAAGCGCAGGTCTAGACGTCGGTCTGGGTCTGTGTGCCCTGGCTGATTCACTCACTAAGTTTGTGAAGTGATGGAAATTCTGAATGTATCTGAGTATTTTTTATTTCATCTGTCCAGATTTCCATAGACATCACCTCCACGCTCCTAGTGACTGAAATCTGTGAGCAATGAGATAATGAGCTTGGTCTCCATCCCAGCAGTGAAAACCAGGAGAGTGTTAACAAAAAAGCCTCTGGTGTACCTGTGAGCACCTACTGTGTTTTATTTTAAAACATGCTGTGATTATTATATATTTGCTGTCATTTCAAAAACATGTTCATCATTTTTTAATTTTTAATGCAGTTTAAATGAGAAATCCTCAGTTTAACATTAGCGCTTGCTAAAATTTAGTTGTTAAAATGACTACACTGTCATTGGACCAACGTAACGCTAGAAAAAAAAGTGAAATAAAAAAGGTTAGGAGTGTCTTCTGAAGTCCAAACTTCATTAGCATTTATTTCTAAATTTTATATATACACAAATACAACCACAGTAGCTAAATACCTTCTGCAAGGGTGTTCAGACTAACGTTGTCGAGATTGGGCTCCCAAGTGGCTCAGCTATTAGTCCTGTCAGGGGAAGATCGGGGCGCTGCAGGTTCGATCCCCGGTGATGCCACAGCCAGTGACTGGCCGCACTCTCTCTACTGAGTTTAGCACCGTGTTAGGCAACGCTCCCGAGTGCGGACTGGTGGAACAGAAGTGCCAGCCTTCACACTCCCAGTGACGGTAGGACCATGTTGCAGGGGGAGTTCTCGCAAGTGGGTGGGAATTGACATTGACTAAAATTGAGGGGAGAAGTTGAAAAAAAATGACTACTTACATTATCACTCGCAGGAGCCATAAGACACAGGGAAGTTAAAAGTGAGTGCGTTATGTTTTCCATTTTATCAGACTTACAGTTTTAGCCCTGAAGCCACTGGGAGGCACAGGGTATTTTGTGTTTTATTCCATTTCCAAATCAGTGGTGCCAGTAAATATCCACTTTTCTCTTGACTTAGCTATACCGCCAGCGGCTTCGTGTTTGAAGTGAGGTTCAGGGTCGCTGTTAGGGCACTCCTGGTCCAGCCTGGCCACAGGGGGATAAAACTACCTGCTCTTTAAGCAAATGGATTTCACTTGGGCGGGGTGCACATTTCCTGCTCCACACATACTGTTTGCACCACTTTCTCTGTGGAATAATCAAGCACAGATATCTGGAAAATTGTTGTTTCCACTTTTTTGCTCTCCAGAGGAGGATGATCTGCCTCCATTCCTTTCTCTCTGTCTCTCTCCCTTCTTTGTCCTCTTCCCTTTTTGAAGTCAAATCATTTATTTGTTCGCATTTCTGTTGAAGGGCTTCAGTGACAGACTTTTGGTCTGTGATTAAGAAAAACCTTGCTTGATGTTGGTTCATTTGAACATATATTTGAACAAGTGTGATAGATAGTATTTATGATTAAAATTAAAAATTATTTTGCTATACAGAATACAAGTGCTCCAGATGTGCCTGCACGGCTGATCCTGATTAACACCGTTGTGAGCTCGGTTTTAACAGATTTGGTGCCAGTGTGAGACTGAGCAGTCTCTTAGCTGAACCTCAGCTTAGCCCTCAGTCTTAGCCCATTTTCAGCCCTTAAACTATCCCTAAAAGACAATTAACTGTTGGTGTACAGGTCCTAATTTTAATAATGTGTTTATCTGTGTGTTTGTGTGTGTGTTTCCAGCTGCTACACGTGTGTATTGAAGGTTGGGGTAACTGGCGCTGGTCTGAGCCCTTCAGTGTTGATAATGTGGGGACGCTGCTCAGGAGCATCCAGAGGAAAGGCCAGACTGCCTCGCTCATCATTAAAGTCACGCCACTCAGCGGAGTGCAGAGACATGTATAGACCTCTACACACACACACACACACACACACACACACACACACACACACACACACACATACATACACACACACACACACAGCCCTACAAAACTGTGTTTCTGAAAACTATACATTATTGTATTACTGTTGCCTATAATTGCTATTGGAAACCTTTAACTGTAGATAAAGGGCCAATTAAGAGCAGAAGTTTTGCAGTTTGAATGAAAGAACAGAAAAATTGCTCAATGCCAGAAGTGAGATTTGAACTCCTGACCTCTGTGTTAAGAAACTGCCTCTAACCCACTGTGCCACAAGGCTTTTTTTTTTTAAATATTAAGATCCCAGAGAAAGCCTGAGAAGAAAAACTGAACAGAGCTTGGTCAGGGATGAGAAATGAAAGCCTGAGAGAGCAGAGAGACCCAAGAGAAATCTCTAGAGCCTTTACCACATTCTGGGCAGGCTTGATGCTTAAAACACAAAAACTTTGCAGGAGTGTTTGGGTGAGTTTGGTTTAAGGAAGGGCAGACATTTATCACCCCTGATTATTCTGACCTGGCCGGACTCCCTCCCAGAGGAATGGGACTTGACTTTCCTAAGTCAGCAGCACGATCCCACCTGAAAATCTTCATAAACTACTTCTAAGAAGTAGTGAAACCACGCCATGGAGGGGGATGCTCAGTCCCCTGCTCCCTATGATGCTCACATTGCTGAATCCAAAATTCAATGGCGAACAGCAACAGCGCATCTACTCTGCTGTGTGTGAAGGAGGTGGGAAGCCATGTCCCCTCCACTGACCAGATTAAATGTGCCACTTTTGCTGGCTCCGTGGGCACCTGAAGCTGCTGCTCAGGCAGGAACAGTGCGCTTAGTCAGGAGGCAGGGATTATAAATAGCACCGAATCCCATCCTTTGTGGCAGGATCTGTTGTAAGCCTGCTCATGCCTGGCTGTCACAGAACCCTGATGTACCTGGGCAGTCTTCACCTGGTCCCGCCCTGTTTGCTGTGCTGAGTCCCTGATTGGCTCAGGCCTGCTGTAATGTGGGATTAGACTCTGCTCAAAGCTGCAGAGCAGTTCTAGAGCTGATAACTAATAACAGAAAATCACTTAATGCTGGGATCGAGAATTGAACTCTTAACTTATTGGTTTAGAAACTGGCGCTAACTCACTGTGCAACTGAACATGGTTACAATCAAACACCACACAGAAAACAAACCAAAAACACTAGCTAGGTTGTAAGAGGAGAAAGAAAAACTCAAAGATTTTTTCTACCGATTTTGTAACCCCTGACTGCTCTTAGCGTAGAGCTACACAAAACAAAAATAGAATTTATTTATTTATTTTCCTCTGTGTGGAAAGACTTTGAACCAAAGACCATCAGGGTGAAAGCCCCGACTGCTTAAAACGCTGAGCTAAAATAGAGAGAGGGCCAGATTAAACCTGACAGGGAAAACCCAGTAAACCCAGTGAAAGCTTGAGAGAAACTAAGACTGGGCCCGAGAGCGCTGGTGAGCTCGTTGTAAGAAGGGGCAGACGCTGATTACTGTGTGACAGCTCCCTCTGGTGGCTGAACCTGACTTGGCAGTTGGCCCCCCTCAGGCTGGGGCCGTACAAGGGATTGTGGTCTGCCAGCCTGGGAATAGTGTGTATAACTTGTTTGGGGGGAAATGAAGGAGCTATTTGAAAGGGGAAGAACACAATATTATGTGAACACCATCATGTCAATTTTTTCTTTCAAATTCGAAGGTTTTCTGATTCAACAAGCTGTGCCACGTTCCTCTCTAGATTATAACATGCCAAACCAAAGCAGAGACGTTCACATCAGTCCCTGCACACACATGCAAAACATTCTGCCAGCACTTCGGCCAGCTTTCGGTTACACACCACATCGAGGCTTTTGCCTCGTTCACAGTGTATAAGACGTTTGCTATTTCCAAGAGTATCTGTGTGAAGCTCTCAGAGTTTGTTATGCAAGAACTGTGTGTGGAGTGGATTGATACGTTCTGAATTCACCTTGCGCTGGAGGACAGAGCAACACAAAAGCGATTTTACACAGACCAGTCACTAATGTCTCTCTCTCTCTCTCTCTCTCTCTCTCTCTCAGATAATTATCTGTGGAAGACAAGTGGTATGTAGCTACCTGAGTGAGGCGATTGATGTACGTTTGGTGCAGCATAGTGTTGGGTTGGAAGGACAGATGGAGGTGCGTGAGTTGCAGTCCTGCGTGGAGCCAGACAGCAGGCTGCCTTCATATGTGCTAGAGGACTCTGAAGTGACCGAGCTGTGCGTGCGGGCGCATGGAGATGAGGAATGGTCTCAGGATGTATGTCTCAGCACCACAGACGAAGACAAGAGCCATGTACTGCAGGTGGGTAAATTTGAGACAGAAGCCTGTGAGCAACGTTCCAGTTCTCAGAACTCTTCAGGGAATTTTGTAACAGAAACCACACAAGATATCAGTTTGTGAAAAGTAGACTTCAGAATAATTGGGTTGCACATTTTTGGTTTGAACTTTATAGTGTATACATTTATATAACCTTTACCATGATTGTGAACTTTTTTTTTAAAGTAAACACTAACTGATGTTAGCTAACCTGACCCTGATAGCGGAGCAGTCTGCTAGTTAGTTGAATGTTGCTTCGATATCTAGCGCATAAACTATCGCCCGCATGCAAACCAGCAGGAGTTGGAGAGGGTTAGAACTCGTGTGCCCCACATGACTCATCAGCTGTTACGTACAATTGTGTGGTAAGGTTTGATCACCCCTGGTAAAATGAAAAAACAGTATCACTATCCAAAAAGAAACCCAACCTATCTAAGGTCACTCCCGTATTCAGCTTCTGCTCGTGCGCTCCTGTCTGTGTGGCTGTGGAACCGTCAGTCTGCGGATCCGGCCAGAACACACAGATAACCCAGCTGCCCTCTACCAGCCACGCCCTCTGCCACGCCTCCCGTCTGGCTGGACAAGGAGGTGGACCAGGCATTCTCATTTCCACTGACTGCAAATGTTCACCGCTTCTGCCTCCTAATAACTGTGCCTCTACAATGCTGTCCTGGTGTCTGCTCCTGTGAAATGTTCTGTAATAGCCATGTACCGTCCACCTGGACATTTGGGCCACTATGTGGATGAACTAAACACCCTACTGTCTGCCATCCCTGACTGTGACTGTCCGTTACTCATCCTGGGTGATCTGAATATTAACCTTGACAATTCCAGCTCGGCTGACTTTATGTCCCTGATCTGCTCTTTTGACCTCAACCAAGTTTACAGTTCTCTGACCCACAAATCTGTCAAGGCACTTCACCTCATCCTCGCTAGGAACTGTACTGCTTCACACATCTCTGACCATTACTTCACTCATTTCACTATCTGCCTTCCAGAAGAGTCCCCAGTTCCTACACCTCAGGTCTCGTACCGCTGCATTCTGCTCATTTCTCATCAGTGGTAGAAGCTGCATCGCCCACTCTTAGCATGTTTTCCTCACGCGAGGTCAATGATTATCTCGCGATAGATAATTATCTCGCAAAGTTCAGCGCAGAGTGGTGATCCACGACCCATCTTCGCTTGCAAAGACTGCCTTTGGTGGAAGCTCCTTTTATCTCGATACCCACCTGTTACCAGTTAACCTGCTAACTGAGGAACCTTCCAGAAAATTACTTGCATGACCTTTTCAGTCTTACTTTGTCTGTGTCCCAACTTTTTTGGAGTGTGGTCCAGGCATCAGTTTCAAAATTTGATTGTGTTTACCAAATAGAATTAAGTTTGTCAGTGAAAACACTGAAAATCTTTTCTTTGTCCTTTTGGCTGTTAAATAAAGGTTCAAGTGAAATACCAAAATACAGATTTTAGTTTTTATTGCGTTTTTAGAAAGTGACTTTTTAAATAATGTGCTTTGTATTTATTATGTCACCAGCCTGTGGTGAGAGTGCATTTTTCATAGTGCAGAAAACAGAATCCTCTCACTCTTACGTGACTGTTTTCTCTACAGATTCCCTCCAGTGCCGGCTGCCTGGTGGCCGTGTGGTGCACTGTAATAACTCTGGAACCCAACTCTCATATGCAGCAGAGAGTGGTGAGTACAACTGTGCACACAACCTTACACTGACACTGTAAAGACAGTATATAGATATGTATGTTTACTCTTGCTTGTATAAAGAGATAAAAAGATCAAGCTATCAAACACCAGGATATTATGATTCAGCCGGGTAATAATACAAAGCATTCCTCCAGACCCACACAAAATACTACACTGAGCCAAGCTTTTGTGGTTCTTTCCTGTCAGCCGCATTAACAACTGAAGATCAGAGGCAGCAAAGGAGGACTGAGAACTGTCAGAGTTGTAGAGAATGTTGTAGGAATGGTGTCAGATGCCTTTGCGTTTTTGAGAAGAATATTGATTTAACCTCCTGGAAAGTTAGATGTTGTTCATTTTCTCTCATGTTTTTAAATGTCCTTTTTATCCAAGTGGCTAGTAATTCCAGAGAGCACTGTATGTGTGTCATGTGTGCTCCCAACTTCAGATGGTGTTCAGTCCTCTGTTTGTGATGCGGAGTCACCTGCCCGAGGCTGTGTTAGTGCATGTGGAGAAGCGGAGCTTGGGGCAGAAGGAGAGCCAGCTCATCCCCGGTCAGGGGCAGCAGCAGGCACTGCTCAATGTGGAGCCAGACATCACACACCACCTCATCTTCCAGGCCAGGTACCTCACAAATATCCAGACATCACTTCAGATAGTGAATTCTGCTACTTTAAAAGGTACTCCGACTTTTTTTATAATTTGGTCTTAAAGTGGTGTAAATAGCTGAAACTAATAAAGCATGTTGTATAAAACACACCAGCTGATCCTGCTACTAGTAGGTCACTGTTTTTGGGTTTTTGCATTAAATGATTCTCTCCCCTGCCCGGCTGCTACAGATCCTGTGCTAATTGCTGATTTTTATCCTCTTCTGGCTCATGTCATTTTTTAATCTAGAAGTGTAGACACAGCCTTCATGAACACCTTTACTATTTTCCCTTTTTGTTGCCAAAAAAACTCTTGTATGCTCGCTGTTGTGCTGTGCTGTGACTTTATGTGGAAGAACGCTGTGTGTGTGTGTGTGTGTAGAGTGGGAAGTGGTGGGTCTCATTTTGGTGAGACAGTCAGTCAGACAGGCCTTACCAAACCAAACTGTCTGATCTGTATTCATACTGTCAGCATAGACAAACCACACAACAGTCCCTGCTCTGCTTCCTTTCTCCACTCTGTCTGTTCTTCCATTCCCGTGCACACACTTCCAGTACAGTGCTGTCTGTTCTATTAATACCCATAATGCCTCAGGGTGCTGCTGCTCGCCAAGGCCACAAATCCACACTGAGTGGCTGATCTGAGGGCAGATGCCGAGCTGGACTGTTGGTCTTGGTTCTTCTAAAAGACAGTAAAGTCAGCTCAGGGCTCATTTGCAGGTTAGAGTCGGGGTACTAAGTTTGAAGCAGTCTTTGAGTCAAACTTCATGTGAGCGTTTCCCCTGCGCTGGCAGAGGCCACTCATGTTCATCATGGATCCAAATAGGGATTATGGCACTGTGAAAATGCCACTGATCCTTGTTTAAATAGTGTTAAAACTAGTGCTGGGAAAGTTAACGCGTTATTATCGCGTTAACGCATGATTTACTTAACGCCGACAATTAATTTATC
>JBBPCZ010112709.1:0-10622 GCA_037974445.1 Brycinus macrolepidotus
GTGTTAGCAGTCCAGATGTTGTCCCTGTTTTGATGTGGTGTTAGTAGTCCAGATGTTGTCTCTGTTTTGATGTAGTGTTAGTAGTCCAGACATCGTCCCTGTGTCAGCTCTGTGTTAGCAGTCCAGATGTCGTCCCTGTGCCAGCTCTGTGTTAGCAGTCCAGATGTTGTCCCTGTGTCAGCTCTGTGTTAGCAGTCCAGATATTTTTCCTGTGTCAGCTGTGTTAGCAGTCCAGATGTTGTCCCTGTTTTGATGTGGTGTTAGTAGTCCAGATGTTGTCTCTGTTTTGATGTAGTGTTAGTAGTCCAGACATCGTCCCTGTGTCAGCTCTGTGTTAGCAGTCCAGATGTCGTCCCTGTGCCAGCTCTGTGTTAGCAGTCCAGTTGTCGTCCTTGTGTCAGCTCTGTGTTAGCAGTCCAGATGTCGTCCCTGTGCCAGCTCTGTGTTAGCAGTCCAGTTGTCGTCCCTGTGCCAGCTCTGTGTTAGCAGTCCAGATGTTGTCCCTGCTTTGATGTTGTGTTAGCAGTCCATGCTGTCTAATTAATTAAGGTCGCTACACTTCTGTCTGAAACCGGGGTTTGAGCACCAAAAGAAAGAAACCAACACAAAGCCGTGAGCTCCGGGCCTGAGGAGAAAATGAAACTGTAACAGTCTATAATTATTTGGCTCAGTCCTGACGCTGAGGAGCTGAGAACAGGGATAACAGGCTGGCTGACCTGTTTATCTGATTCATACGGGCGATGAGCCGTCCCTATTAATCCAGCGGGGGCTTCGTTAGGCCTGGGCGTCCCGGGGCAACAGCGTGAATCAAATCATAATTATCAGCCACCGCATCAAATCATAATCATCTGTCATTCCAAGCTTTCATAAAGAAAAACAGCCAAGGCAATCAACCCCCACACCTTCACACAGAAGAAACAACAGGCCAATCAGAGGCATTGTGTTCTGCATTTGGGCGGAGCTCCTAATCACTTCAGGAAAGAAGTCGTTTTTCATCGGAAAAAACGATCCCCTCCACACACACAGTTAATGTAATATCAGCATGTAATATCAGTCTCTTCTGCACACTGACCCCTGATCAGTCTCCCATCTCTGAGAGCTGACTTTCATTTTCAGCATGACACCATGCCCTCAAGATGATTATTATTCTCTCTGTATGCTCTCCTTCTGTCTCTCTCTCTCTCTCTCTCTCTCTCTCTCTGAGCTCAGTAATGCATTAAAGGCGTGGAGGAAGCTGGATTACTGCCAGAGCAGTTACTAATAAAATCATCCCCATCACACTCTCTCTCTCTCTGTTTTCTCACTCAGCTTGATCTCTTTCTTTCTATCTTTCTCAACTTTCTCTCTCTCTCTCTCTATTTCTCCCTCTCAACTTTCTTTCTCAGCTTACTCCGTCTCTCTCTGTTGTCTCCCTTTCTCTCAGATTTCTCTCTTTATCTCTCTTTTCTCTCACTCAGCTTTATCTCTTTTTCTTTCTGTCTTTCTCAGCTGTCTCTCTCTCTCTCTCTCTGTTTTCTCTCTCTTTCCCAGCTCTCTCTTTCTCCCTCTCTGCTTTTGTTTCTCTTTCTCTTCCTCAGTGTTCTCCCTCTCCCAGCTTTCTTCCTCTCTGCTTTCTCTCTCTTTCTCCCAGCATCCACTCTTTCTCTCTCTCTCTGTTTTCTCTCTTTCTCTCAGCATCCACTTTTTCTCTCTCTCTCTCTGTTTTCTCTCTGTCTGTCACTCTGTTCTCTTTCTCTCTCTCTCTCTCTCTCTCTCATTCCTTTGTGACTCGACCCACAGGAACCCATTAGATGTTGTTAAGTAACCATTAAAGTGGTCTGACACTGTGCTGCTACTTCACTACCGAACTCGTTAATGAACTGACCAATCAGAGAATCATCAGAATGGTAATTACTCTGCTGGGCTTTAATTAAGAAACACATCAGCAGCAGTTCTCCCCCCCACCCGCCTCCGCAGGACACTGCTGGAATCTCCCTTAATGAATATTCATCTGTAATGTAACGTACTGCCAAGATATTTACATATTCAAATAAGTCAGCTTCCCTTACAACTATAAAACTGAATAATGTAATAATAAGACATAAATAATAAAACTGAAAAAAGTAGTGGAAATTTTTAACGTGAAAAATTAAACTTGTATTAAAAATTTACAATAAACTCAAAACAGTGTACAAACATTTCATTGAATTTAAAATGTAAAGAATTGTTAAGACAGGGACTTGTTTAAAGAAAAAAAAACTCTAGTTGTTTTATGAATGAAGCCAAAATAAATAAATAAATAAATAAAGATTTTTTTTTTTTTTATTTGTATTTTTTAAGTACACACTTTTTTTTACAATTTTCTGAACTTTTCTTACTACAAGTTAAATGACTTTTTAAAACTCATGCAGTTTGCATTTAATCCAACATTTGGCACAGCTGTGAAATGAACCTTTCTGACAATAAATCTTATAAAGAGGATTAAAATGAAGAATAAATCTCATTAAAGGACAGAAGTGCGTTCGTGATGAGTTTTATTAGATTTGCAGTCTGAATGTCAGGTGATGTGAGAGTTTTTCAGACGGTGTTTGGTGAAGGCACTGCGAATACATTATTCATGACGGCTGATCTGGTGCTGGAGCTTCGTGTTGGAGGTCCATGTTCTTACTGTTAAGGCGATGGTTCAGCACTGGGCTGTGGAGATGAGGAGCTGAGCTCTCTGGAGTGATGGAGCTCCATCCAATAGATCTGGGATTAGTTGGAGATCCAGAGCGACGGGTGTGATGGGTGTAGTGTGGGCTAAACTAGACGGTCCCTGATCTCAGAATCTCAAAACACTGCACTCAACTTCATGGCTGCTAGTTCCTACTTTAAAATCTAATTAGCTGAGCTGTTCATGAATATTTGATGACCACATACTGTTGAACGTTCTTTAAGATCTTTGTCCAGTTTTCTCTCCAATTCAGGCCAATTCCCACTCAGTAGCTTCGTCTCCCCCAGTCACACAACCACCAGCACTGGGAGGAGCTCAACACGCTCGGAGGAGAACACTAACTACCAGTTCTGTTACAACAGCTCACATTTTTCACATTTGTCGTGCCATAATTTAAAGATTTATTGGGTATCCAGGTGTCCGTGGGGGGTCATATGTCTGAAGTTTTCTCAGTTAATAAATCAATAAATCAAGACATGTCCAAATTTTGCTTCTATAGTTTAGCACTGGAGCTACAAGGCTAACATGAATAACACTAGAAGTCAGTAGTCCTGTAAAAATGAACTGAACTTCTTCATTAAGGTAGATCAGACTTCTGGATGTGGTTTAGGACACAGTATGACTTACTGTGAGCTGTAAATATGAGCTGAACTTCAACGTGTAGTCAAACACTGTAGGGCAGCTGTTTTCACAAACCACCTCAGGAGCAGGAGCACTGATCTAGAATCAGTTTCTCTGACAATGATCATCATAAATACAGAAAAATCTGATCTGAGATCAGTCCTCTGCTTTGTGAACACCAGTGTTGTGTGAAACAGCAATAAAGGTGACATTCGGTTCGTTTTTACAGTTCACAGTTAGTCATATTGAGTCTGACTGATATGGGTGACTATTGACTTCCACTGTTTGTTCGCGACATTAGCCTTGTGGCTCCAGTTCTAAACTAAAGAAGGAATTATTGGACTCCAAACATGTCTTGTCTTACCAGCCACATCTGGGCTGAGTGGAAAATTGTGCGATTTTTGCCGAACCGCCCCTGCACAGTGAAAAACATAATCTCCATAACCCCGTTACAAAAACTCAGTGCCACTTTTCTCCAGGCTGAGCCCAGGCGTTCTCGTTATGAGATCACAGCTCACCCCAGGCAGTTTGGTGTGCTCTGAGGAAAGCTGGCATGGATGTCTGTCATGAATTTATGATGCTTTCAAACTAAAACAGCCATAATGGAGCTTTTTTTCAACATTTTCCAAACGCCTTATTTCCTAAAGGCCTTCTGATGATGAAATGTGAAGCAGTTTAGGTTACAGCAGCTTAAAAAAGAAGAACATTGCGAATGTTACAGAGAGAAATGAAGGGATAAATGGGGGGAGCAGATGATGCCATGGGGGGACGTGTGTGTGTGTGTGTGTGTGTTTGGGGTGTAATGGCCACTGTACAGTAGCTGTAAATGAACTTCAGAGCGCTGTGGTGTTCTCCAGAGTGCCAGCGGCAGTTTCAGCCACAGCAGCTTTAATGGACTCATTTATCACAATTAAAGTGAATTAAGCAAGAGTTAATAATCTGACGCTAATTAAAACCACACAGAGGGGAATTCATGACGAGACAAGACAGAGCGGACGTCTCCAGAAAGTAAAATTTGAAACGTGTGTGTGTGTGTGTGTGAAAGAAAGAAAAAGTGAAAGAAAGAAAGTAAGCAAGAAAGATGGAAAGAACCTCAGTGATCAAAGTGAATACAATTTTGCTTCATGTCTCTTATTTATTTTTTCTAAATATTTTTATTTCCAGAAATTTCATCAGCTACCTTCTGAGGTTCCTCTCCCTCATACACACACACACACACACACACACACACACACACGCACACGCACACGTCAGGACTGTGTGTGTGTGTGTGTGTGTGTGTGTGTGTGTGTGTTAAAGGTTAAAGGTTTACTTCCTACATTTCCTTATCTTCACCTGTCCTCTCTCCCGTCCTGCTCTCAGCTCGGCCAATCAGAGAGCGGCTCTAAAGCCAAGATGCAGCCCTGTGGCTGAATTAGAATATGCTAATTTATTGGCATGGATTTGGTTAGGGGATAGTGAATATGCAAATGAGCTTCAGACTGACTGAACAAGTGGAGAGAAAAAAGTTTGAAAAATCCTTTGAATCCGCTGCCAGGTGTGTGTGTGTGTGTGTGTGTGTGTGTGTGAGAGAGAGAGAGAGAGAGAAAGAGAGAGAGAGAAAGAAAGAGAGAGAGAGAAAAGAGAGAGAGAGAGAGAGAAAGAAAGAGAGAGAGAGAAAAGAGAGAGAGAGAGAGAAAGAGAGAGAGAAAGAGAGAGAGAAAGAGAGAGAGAAAGAGAGAGAGAGAGAAAGAGAGAGAGAAAGACTGAGAAAAGAAAGAGAGCGATAGAGAGAGAGAGAGAGAGAAAAGAGAAAAGAAAGAGAGAGAGAAGAAAGAGAGAGAGAAAAGAAAGAGAGAGAGAGAGAGAAAGACAGAAAGAGAAAGAAAGAGAGAGAGAAAGAAAGGAAAGAGAGAGAAAAGAAAGAGAGAGAGATAGAGAAAAGAAAGAGAGAGAGACTGAGTTAAATTCAGAAGTCCTATCTGTCTTCTCCAGTCATAATGAGTGTTTATAAAAATGAGAGTATCTCAGCCCAGAGCGGACTGACCCGGCCTGTTCCAGCCCGCCGGTACTGACAGGTACACTTTTAACTGTTCCACAAAAGAACTGACGAGCTAAATATAAACATAGAGAACATTCTGGAAGGGTGGAAATCTGGGAGGATACTCTAGAACAATGTAAATGGGGAGAGTGCTCTAGAATGGTGTGAATGTGTGAGAATACGCTAGAACAGTTTATATAAGGTACAACATTCTGGAAAGTCTGAACACTGTGAATGGGGAGAACCTTTTAGACAAGTGAGAATAAGAAGAAACATTCTAGAAGGGTATGAAACAGAGAGAACATTCAAGAGCATGGAGAATATTCTAGAATCACACACAGATAAGGCACACAAAACACCATTGTTTAGGGTTTTTGTGTTTGCTGGAGAATATTCTTCGGAGAAAGTTCGGGTTTTTTAATGTTTGTTGGGGAACATTCGGGTTTGTTAGTGTTTGTTGGAGAATATTCGGGTTTTTTAATGTTTGTTGGGGAACATTCGGGTTTGTTAGTGTTTGTTGGAGAATAGTCGGGTTTTTTAATGTTTGTTGGGGAGCATTCGGGTTTGTTAGAGTTTGTTGGAGAACGTTTGGGTTTGTTAGTGTTTGTTGGAGAACGTTTGGGTTTGTCAGCATTTGTTGAACATTTGGGTTTGTTGGTGTTTGTTGGAGAACGTTCGGGTTTGTTAGTGTTTGTTGGAGAACGTTCGGGTTTGTTAGTGTTCATTGGAGAACGTTTGGGTTTTTTAGCGTTTGTTGGAGAATGTTTGGGGTTGTTGTTTACTAGAGAATGTTTGGGTTTACTAACATTTGTTGGAGAATGTTTGGGTTTTTTAGCATTTGCTGGAGACCACTGGGGCTTGTTTTTGTTTATTAGAGAATGTTTGGGCTTGTTTACTAGAGAATGTATAGGTTTGTTGTTTATTGGAGAAGGTTTGGGTTTACTGGTGTTCTTTGGAGACCACTGGGGCTTGTTTTTGTTTGTTAGAGAATAGTTGGGTTGATGAGTTCTGGCCCTTCTGCTACAATGCAGGACCAGCTTCTTCTAACACTGCCTGTCTCACTTTCTCTCTCACCAAATCCTTTACTCTCCTATGCCATTACCTCCATATTATGTCATTTCCATATTTATGTCTTCATCTTCTTGGAAAATGATTATGCTGAACACTAAGGCAGCTCTGCTTGAAGAACGAGGAGACTGAAACAGCTCCCCTGCTCCTTCTCCCTCTCCGTATACATCATGTTTTAATGTAAGTGGGCCACATTAAGAAAACAAATAGCAGGTGGGTGTAACGAATGCAGATGGAGGGAGGACTCTGGAGAAATGAAGAACACAGCGGGGAGCTGGTAGATTTGTCACCACACCAGAATGTTGACTTTGATACTAAGTGTGGTATCACAGTCCTCAGTACTGAAGCTAAAAACACTTACTGCTGATTTCATGCGTAATATTAGTTGGACAAAACCTGTTAACACATTCGGATGGTTTCTGAAGAAATGAGCCCACGCAGGTCCTACAAAAGTACACGATAAAACACGCCATTATTTAATTATAATTAATAATAATCATAATAAACTATTCTTCAAAATCCTCAAATTGTAGGTCGCTTTAGATAAAAGTGTCTGTCAAATGAATGTAATGTAATCTTCAGCTAAGTTAACAGTACACTATGGTTGTCAAGTAACATAATGGTCAAATATTGCTCCATTAACGTTGCATGTTCTTTATCGCAGCATTCATTAAAACTGTATCAACACGAACGTACACAAGTCACTATTAGAAAATCCTGATACTGGATCTGAACACATATTTAAAATATCACAGCAAGGCTAAAAATGATTCATTAATACTGTGATTGGGTCAGCAATCACACTACAGTTCTTCTTAAGTTTTAGTTTTATTATTATTATTATTCTTTTTACAGCTGAAATTTAATCCCTGTTGTCCTCCTGCAGTTTTTAGAAATATTGGCATGGTTCCAACATCAAAACGTCCGTTAATATCCGGTGTATTGCGTGCATTCAGATTTTTGATCGGCTGATCAGGGGAGTATTGATTGTTTAACATTTTTTGGGGTTGAGTCACCTCTGTAATGTACGGGGAGGGAGCATGGATGGTCGAGTCGCCTTCAAAATGTGTGTTGGAGAGAGAGTCTGTGATGTCACAGGTACAGCGGCCGCGAAGCAACAAAACGCAGAGAAACACGAACACGGAGAAACAAACACGGAGCAAAACACACGGCAGACTCGTTAACAGACTTCAGGGCACTAAAGCTCAGGTCAGTTATAAAAAAAGACGTGTGTCACAGTTTGTTGTGGTTTAATTACAAATAATCAGCCCATGAGTGCAGGTACATGCGATTTCAGCCATCCTTAACCATAAACGGCTTGGTAAGAGCCAGCGAGTTAATGCCCCCTCAGTGGTTCAGCACTAGAGCGCCAACCAATCAGTGAAGAGAATCAGAAGGTTGTCGGTTCGAATTCACACTGTGAGCAGATTTCTTTTTTCAATCAATATTTGTGTCTCCAAACACTGGTTTTATAACAACCCCGCAATCACACTTTGCATTTCTCACGGTACTGCATATATTTTACAAATTACAGTTTTGGACAACAGCTTCATAAGAGCCCATTCATTTGGGCTCACTCGAGAGCGCCCCCTAGTGTCTGAACAAACATTCTGATTACATTTTCTCTGGTTGTTTTGCACTAAATTCATCACAGAAGCCTGAAAAGCTCATTATAGTGAATTCCGTTGAAATGAATGTACTTTGCTAACCACGCAGGCCTTCAAAGATGGAGAATACTGAACAATGCAGCCCTGAAAAAGCACTGAACGTTCAGTATAGAGCTCAAAACTAATCCTAATGCAGGCCTTTGCTACATCTCTCCCTTTCTCTCAGTCTCAATACACTCGCCACACTCCATCCTTTACTGCTTTCGTCCTTTTCAATACCTCCAGACAGTGACACACGCACACACACACACACACACACACACACAGTCATTTGTGCCCATGTTAATGATCTAATTCCGGCTCATTCTCTTAGCAGTCAGAGTGGGCGCCTATCGGAAATGTAAGTGACGATGAAAAGATGGACAAACATCTCTCCTTATCTGTCTTACCTCTCTCTTTCACACTCTCTCTCTCTCTTTTACACACACACACACACACACACACACACACACAGACACACTTGCCTGTTCTCACTGTAGTCATAATAAACGCCTGCTTCAGGCTGAGAAGCCGAACTCACACAAATACACATATTTACACACATTTTTAACCTTGGAAAAAAGTTCTTGAAGAGGAATTCCCAAACTTGCAGGAGGCTGGACTGAGAGGAGAGTGGGTTTAAATTAATGAGTACTACCTGCAGGGTCCTCCCCCTCCCCTCCGCTCCGATCCAGCCCCCCTCCAAAGCCCCTCCCCTCAGAGAAACATGAACTGAACTCCACACCGCTGGACAGAACGCGCCTTACAGAGACTGCTGCTTGGATGCAACATTTGCACAATTTTTGGATGTCAAAAATGACCCTCGTTGTAAACTGTACATTTTTGCTTCTAGTTCAGAGTTTATATTTACAGTTTATTCATATTTGTGTATTCTGAGCGTCTTTTTATACTCTGTAAAATCTGGAGTCACACAGTGCCCGTCTCACTGTTTACATGTTTACAGCTGAGATGACAAAGTTTATTTTGACTTCGACGGCACTTCAGCTAGAAACTTGGTTGAACATAAATTTGATTTTAAATTCTTTCGGCTCCCGGAGCTCCCTCCAGCTCTGAAAAGCCTTGTTTGATCTCAGGCTCGCTCTAATTCTCTTTAGCTCGGTTTTCTTCGCTGGTCTTCTTCTGCTCACTCCTTTACCCACAGATTGTGTATGAGCAGTGACTGACACTCCGTCAGACACAACCCCCAGCTCCGACTGGTTGTTCTGATTCTTGTAAATGGCATTAGGAGAACCAAGGGGAGCCAGAGGAGCCTGACTTTCTCACAGATTATCTGTCTCTTGTACGACTGTCAAGATAAAAAAGACAGTTTTAGCAAATACGACGAAAATACTCATTTTTACGAGTTACCTACTGCGACTTTGAAGGGATAATTCATCTCAAATCAGCTACATACAGCCCACCACATCCCCCCCCCCGCCCCTTGCCGCCAGAACCCACCCCCGACCCCAAATGTAGTCAGTAATCTTGCACATGTTTGCTGTCTGTTGGTTGTTGGTTTTGGCGCTGGACAGACTGGAGCACAGAAACAGAAGAAAGCCTACAGTCTCCAAACACCACATTTTTAACGTTGGCCCAGTTACTCTGCAAATCGGTCACACTGGAATAACCGTCGCTGTGTAAAAAAAGAACTTTGTGTGACTGAAGGATTTATGTTGGTTGGTGAACACTCACACCGTATAGTACGTTTGCGTCTCGCTGAGGCCTCTGATTTATATTCTAAACCTGTACGATCATGCTCGGTCCAGTCAACATGCTATTACACCACGACCCCGGGGGTCAGTTCTGTGTATGGACAATTTCCAGTAAAGTGGTCTCATTCAAAACAACACGCCGCTGCCCCCCCCAGTACCGAGAAAAACAGGAGAGGGAGGCGGCATGAGCTCAGCGCCACACTGACGGAGCAGCAGGTGAAGTACATATGAGGGACAATACAGACTCTCTTGGGTCTGTTTGATAAAGAGAGGCCTGGACTGTAAAATGACCAATAGCGACTGTTTCGCCTACATGATTGGCTGTGTGGGGCAGTGCTTGTGTGTGTGTGTGTGTGTGTGTGTGTGTGTCTCCACGGTTTGTGTGTGACTAAGAGAAATTGGCTCGTCAGCCTGGCAAACTGCACAATAAACATTCAAAATTCTGGCACGTCGGAAATCCATTTGATTTCTCTGGCTGTAAGTCGCCAGCCCCCCGTTTTCACAGCCGTTTAACTTCTCTGATCACTGAAGACTCAGAATCAGAATCAGAGAATTTACTGATCCTGGAGGAAATCGCTTATGTTACCACTGCACAGACACACAGAGACACAGAGACAAGAACAAAATAAAATATAAAGTCGAAATGAATCCAATTAAACTCAATACGCTATGCTACACTGTCACTGTTCAACACAGCCAGGCTCACAGCAGCAAGTTTATTCTTAATCAGCTGAGTGATCTGCACACTGAGAGATCACCTCAACACTAAGATACACTATGTGGACCAAAGTATTGGGACACACCTGTTTTTCAGGGTTTGGGCTAGGCCCCTTACTTCCAGTGAAGGTCAATCTTAATGCTTC
>JBBPCZ010112740.1:0-10621 GCA_037974445.1 Brycinus macrolepidotus
GAAACTCCGTTACTGGACTGAGATACACTGGAACATCAAAACCTGATACAACTTCAGTACCATCACAGTACAGTTTAAATACAGCACGGTTCCTGTAGACCTGTGGAAAACAGCCTGTAGTAACTGAATAATTAGCCATAGAAATCTGATATTCCTCCCATATTTTAGTCTTCTTGGGCTCCACCAGTCACAAGATACCACCAGTACTGGGAGGAATATCAGAATCCTCCAGCTAAGTATTCAGCAATTACGTGGACTCAAATGTATATGATTATTCCTAACTTCTAGGTGTGTGTGACTGAGGTTCAGACTTGGTCCTGGTCATTTAAGGGCTTAATCTGATAATAAGTACAGTTATTGTTTATGTCATACGAGGGAAGAGCGTATGGAGCACATGGAAGGCTCCAGAATGGCTTTATCTGCTCAGCAACCAGCGTTAGTGAAGATTTCACCCGCTCACATAAACACTAATTCAGAAAAAAAACAGTAAATGATCTTTGAATTGTCCCACAGCTCATGAAAATGGAAATGAAGATTAATCGGTGGATCAGTAGAATCATCTCCAGATTAAACCATCACTTTATAATCATTAGTAGAAGCCCCATGCAACACGCATGACATGAACACGCTGTAACTGTGTTTATTACCCTTTAAAGCCCTTAAGTGACCAGAACCAAGTCTGAACTTCTGTTATACGCACCTGTGAAATAGGAATAACTCTTATGAATTTGAATCCATGTAGATACTGAATCATTAGCTGTAGGATTCTGATATTCCTCCCCAGTTTAGTCATCTAGGGCTCCACCAATCACACAAAACCAGTACTGGGAAGGGGAAGGCTAGCAAGTGCTTCAAATTATTATTATTATTATTATTATTATTATTATTATAGAATAGCTTTCAAAGCCTATCACCCAATCTCATAATACCACTAATACTGGGAGGGTGAAGCCTAGCAAGTGCTTCAAATTATTATAATAATAATAATTATTATTATTATTGTTGTTGTTGTTGTTATTGTTGTTGCTGTTGTTGGTGGTGGTGGTGGTGGTGGTGGTGGTGTTGTTGTTATTATTATAGTATAGCTTTCAAAGACTAGAAGGCTAGCAGGTGCTTCCTGTGAGTCACGTATTGTTATTATTATTATTATTAGTAGTAGTAGTAGTAGTAGTGATAGTAGTAGTATTAAAATGTAGCTTTCAAAGGCTTCCCCAGTCACGCAATACCACCAACACTGTGAGGGTAGAGGCTAGCAGGTGCTTCCTATGAGTCACATCTCGTTATTGTTGTTGTTATTATTATTAGTAGTAGTAGTAGTGTTATTATCTTTCCAGTTCCAACAACACTTCATAGCTCCAACATGGCTACAAATCAGTAACAAACAGATATAAATTTCTTACATTTCTTGACATGTAAATGTCACTCTTCTGTGACAGCACCCTTGCTACCCCCCAAACCTCAAATCCCACCCCCACACTTCATCACTTCTCATAGTAGTCAAGGAAACAATTATTTGTTCTGTAAGTTTTTTGATATAGTGATGACAGCACAATAAATTGACCAATTATTCACATTTAAGCCATGTACATTTGAAAGAAAGCGTTTTTTAACTCATTGTGGGAAATAAAAGGCGTTTAATGAATTTCAAACTAGTTTCATATGGAGGAAGAGTCCGAGCGGGGATCTAAGCGAAAATAATGACATTCCGGCTCACTTTACTTTTCGACACAAATCGTAACTAATGAGGCAGTTTAACAAAGGTATTACCTGCCGTTAAAAACACAGGCTTTTTGTTTTCTTTGAAAATACACCCAAGGGGACAGACAAACTCCCCTAATTGAAGACTCAGTTGCAGAGGAAAAGTCTCTTCTAGCAATTAGAATAAGTTTCTCCAGAACAGTTTTATCACTTGTTTTGAGTTTGAGGCTTTTTTGAGACATTTGTAGTTTCTGCTTTAATTATAAATAATTTCAAAAAAGAAAAAGACGAATAAAGAGATGTGGTGTGATGTGAATAGACGTAGACGAGGAGGTGGATGAAATCGCGAACAGAGTTTATTAACAGAAAAAAACAGGATTGAAACACAGGGCAAAACCACAGGTAAAAACGAGTCAAAAAACACAAAATCCAAAGAGAAACACCAAGCAAGAAACAAACTGAGTCAAACTGGGGCAGAAACCAGAAGAACAAACACCAAGAAAAAATTAACTGAGTTACATCAGGGCATAAACAAAAAGAACCAACAAACACAGACTGAAACACAGGGGTTTATATACTGACTAGTGAAACAAAACACCTGGGCAGGTGAGGATATAGAAATAAGACACACGTGAACAGGATAACGAGGAGGCGGAGCTAAGGTGGGGCTTCAACCAAGACAACAACAAATGCACATGGCTGGGAAAATGTATGCAATAACCTGCTGCTACTCACATGTGCAGTTTCTTATTGTGTTCGAAATCATTATCATTACGTGCAGTATCTTTATTATGCGTAATAGTTAGCGTGATTGTGTCAGCAATCACACTGTTGTTCTTCTTGAGTTTGATTATTATTATTTTTATTGTTATTCTTGTTCCACCCGTTTTTTGAAGCTGCTTCTCCTCTTAGACCTTTCAAAATATGAGCATGATGTCAAAACGTCCATTAATATCTGATGTGTTGCGCTTGTACAGCGTTAATCGATCAGATGATCAGGGGCCGAGTATTGATCGAGTAAAAATGGATTTTTGTGGTGCGATGCATACGGAAGTCGAGGACGGAACAAAAGGCGAAAAACCCAAACACGAAAAAACACGGAGCAAAATTACACAGCACGCTCATAAAACAAACTTCTAGACGCTAAATCTCAGGTCAGTTATATGAAAAAGACGTGTGTGACAGTTTGTTGTAGTTTAATCAAAAATAATCAGCCAGTGAATGCTGCTGTAGTTTTATAGCAACCACGCAATCACACTTTGCATTTTCTTGTATGCTTGTTCTAGTTCATTATGCAATATCACTACTTATATCACTATTATGTCCCGTAACGGACTTTGTATAGAGAACAACTCCAAACCACTATTTGTGTTATTAGTAAACTACTAGAGCAGTCAATTATTTATCTGTAGTATTTATATGCACTTCTCTTACTGACCACAATATTTTTTGTATATAGTGTATTTAGTACAGAGTATTTTCTGGAGGGTTTTTTTTTTTTTACTTTATATTATATTTTATAATGCTCTTGTCTCTGTGTCTCTGTGTCTGTGCAGTCATAGCATGAGCAATTTCCTCAGGGAGCAATAAAGTTTTCTGATTCCGAAAAAAAAAAACAAAGAAACATGTGTGAGGGAAAATCAAATATATACTACGATAATCAGTATATTCAGTTGGTAATTCATATTAGGTTGATAATTCTTTTTACTCATTATTAGAGGGATTCTAGGGTGACTAAATCATTAGAATCGTATGACTAGTCCTGGAGCCGCTTAGGGCAAGGGACATGATTATAAGTGTGTTATTTTGTGCAAAACCCTATGTTTTGATTTAAATGTTCTAGGCTTTATCTCTTTGCTCCAGTCCGTTGATCGTGTTCAAGGTTAAGAACATGAGGAACCATAATATGAGAAACAGTCTGGTGCCTCTTCATAGAAGGTTAAGACATGATAAAGTGTTTTCGTGCAGAGAGGATCCGTGAACTTACACCTCGTTAGATAATATGTTTGTTATTCTAAAGGTATAAAATCCTCTGCGAAGGATTGATCTGGGAGACACTTCTGGTCTGCTGGGACTGTCCCCAGTAAAGAGAAGGTTCTCCCTGTTAACAGAATAAAGTCTTTGTCAGTAGCGAAGAATCTTTGTCTGTTTGCTGATTTTCCACCACACATGATGAATGGGTGACGTAAACAACGACATAGATAAGAAAACGCGAACAAGACCAAAGTACATTACATAAAGCCGAGAAACAGGGAAAGGGGAGAACGTTACCTGTGGGTTATAACAGGCAGTAAAGAAGTGTTTTCACTCAGCAGTGATCCAGATCGGGCTGGTCTAGGACGTAAGATGTGTGTAATGTGAAAGAAATAAAATAAAGATGGACTGTGAAGCCAGTCCCAGACTGGACACTGATGACCCTCTGCTCCCTCTCACCTCCACCAGGGCAGTATGGGATTCCCAAGCCGTGGTATTTTCCCTTCACCTCCTCTTACTGGTGCGGGACTCCAGTGGGCTCCGACACTGGGCTGGATTCTCTTGATGCTCTGGAGGACCAGAATGGTATACAAACACACGCACACACACACACACACACACACACACACACACACACACACGTATGCATATATACACACACACAGCTTGATGTTAGCACTCACCTTTCAGCCTTCAGACTTCAGACTTAAAATCAACCTATACTCAACAAATTCAAAATTCAAATTTGAAATTAATTTAATATAATTAATATAAGATACTATAATACAATACTGTTTAATTGCTTTTTTTTTTAACTAAAAGCTTTATGTAGATTCTTATCATCATAAAGCTGTTATTCTAAAAAAAAAAAAAAAAAACCCAACAATTAATCAGAACAGTCCATCAAAACATACTGTTCCAGTCCAGTATTTTTCATACTTAGGTAAAAGAGTTTGAGAAGCCAAGAGAAGCCCACTTTTGACCCCCTCCGCTTGTTTGTGCCTCTCCCCTCTTCTTTATTTGGAGACGGCAGTAATATTAAGACAGTAATAATGGGTTTGATCTGATCTTCTTCTTGGCTCACTCTCTTTATCTGTTAAACAAATACAGACACAAAACACAGTGTTTCTGAACATTCCTGAGTAGGTGTGTGTGTGTGTGTTTGTGTGTGTGTGTGTGGTTGTGTGCATGTGTGTGTGTGTGTGCGTGCGTGTGTGTATGTGTGTGTGTATGTGGGTGTGTTTGTGTGCATGTTTGTTTGTGTGCGTGCGTGTGTGTGTGGATGTGTGCGGGTGTGTGTGTGTGTGTGTGTGTGTGCGCACGCGTGTGTGCGTGTGTGCGTGTGTGCGTGTGTGCGTGTGTGCGTGTGTGCGTGGGTGTGTGTGTGTGTGTGTGTGTGTGTGTGTGTGTGTGTGTGTGTGCTGAAGGTTACCTGGAGAAGCCCCCTGCTGGACTGAAAGCTGGTGTTTCTATAAGGAATCTGGTCAAGGTGTATAAGACTGGAAAAAAACTGGCTGTGGATAAACTGAGCCTGGACTTCTATCAGGACCACATCACTTCATTCCTGGGTCACAACGGAGCTGGAAAAACCACCACCATGTGAGTTATGGGGTCGAGTATTTAAAAGGATAGCCCAAGTCAAGTCTCGACTCTTTATAGTGAAAGTGCGAGTTGAGTCTCTAAAGTTTTAGTCTGAGTCAAGTCTCGAGTCTTTAAACTGATGGTTTGAGTCAAGTCTAGAGTCTCTAAAGGAAGGGTCTGAATCGAGTCTCTAGAGTCCAAGAAGCTGTATCAAATCTGAGGCTGCAGCAAGAGAATAAAAGCCAGTCAGAGTCAAGTCGAGAGCCAGTAAAGGGCCTGTTCAAGTCGAGTTGCAAATCAACATGTGACTTGAGCGTAACCTGCGCTGAGTCACTGACTCGAGTCAGTTTACAATTACTCAGGATACGACTCATCACCAGGGTATAAACACAGCGTCAATAAATCACAAGTGTCCACCTGTCTAATCCACACAGCTTCACATAAAATTCTGTACATCTATACATATATATATATATGTATAGATGTACAGAATTTTATATATATATATAAATATATTTATATATATATATATAAATGAATATATACGTGTGTGTGTGTGTGTGTGTGTGTGTGTGTGTGTGAGTGTGTATGTACATATATATATATATTTTTTTTTTTTTACTTATTTTTTGGATACTATTTGATTTTATATTTGATACTATTTGGTTTTTGTTCTGTAAGCACTTCAGGAGTCAGAAATTCCATTTGTTAGTCTGTTTGTTTTTGGATTTTTGCATAATTGTATACCCAGTTCTCCATCTTCTCCTGCGCTTACATTCTGTTCAGGGTTGCCAAGATGGAACAAATCCCCCGATTTTTGACTTTTATTCTACAGTCTGTAAAAATACATGTTTTTTTTAGGGATTTTTTCATAATCTTGGGCTATTTCAATTACATTTGATTAAAATATTCATACAAATAAAAAAGCAAAGTAAAAAGAACAGAATTTATGCAAGGGAAACTTGCAGTCCAGTCACAATGTCTTATCCTTATAGATGATTTGATAGAATGTTCAAATTGAAAATATGAAAACAGTTGCTGCCCTACTGCACACACACACACACACACACACACACACACACACACACTACTCATCAGGGGACACTGGAAGCAGAGTGCATTTTTCACCCTTGGATGTTATCGGTCCTTTATGACAGGCCGTCCGTCTCCTCCTTGGTTGCTATGGCGCCGCTGTCAAAAGAAATCTCCATTTTCGTTTCTGTCCACTTCTGTGTCGTTTATTTCATAACTAAGCACTGTGTGACACTCGGGTCAGAGCTGTGGAGTAAAGCAGCTCCTCTTTATCCGTCTCTCTGGATGGAAACTTGTTTGGGGGGACAGAGGGTCTTTATTTCCACACTGATGGAGTAGAGGAACATCAAAGCCTGCTTTGAAGCTCCGGCCGGTCTGATGGTGGGCTGTGTTTGACCTCTGCTTCCCTCAGGTCCATCCTGACTGGCCTGTTCGCCCCCACATCCGGCACGGCCCACGTCAACAGCTTCGACATCCGCACCGACATGGACAGCATCCGGAAGGCACTGGGCATGTGTCCCCAACACAACGTCCTCTTCAACGAGTGAGTGACGGTGGACACACTCACAGTGAAAAGATGTTTTAAACATTACAGTATTGTTGTTGTGCTCAAAAAGCAAGAAAACAATCCGAATCAGAATAAACTTTCTTGATTCTGGAGGAAATTGCTTACGTTATGACTACACAGACACACACAGACACAGAGACAAGATAAAAGTCAAATAAAAGCCCTGTAGAAATACACTACAGTATATACACAAAATGCTGGGGTATTAATACTATAGACAAATAACTTACTGCTAAGTAATTTACTAGTAACACAAATAGTGATTTGAAACAACCGTAACAATAAATAACTGTGGTTACTGTATTATTACTTTACTGAAACAATACGTAGCCTCACAAAAAACTTTGAGGTTAAAAAACACCTCTGTTCTACTTTTTTAGTCTAAAATGAAGTGCTAATGCTCAAAAATCAGAAGTGTGAGCAACAGCAGAGATAAAGATAAGACAGCTTGTCAGACAGAAAGTAATATTTTTACACCAACAAGTTGATACAAAGAAATCTGGTGACTTTTGCATTGCACTGTATATTAAAAACGGGTTGTACGGATTCTTAGGAGGTGAAAGTTATATAATGTAAATCAACTACATTTCAAAAATGACTAATAACACTAGAGGGTTGACGGCCTGAATAATTTGTGTTGCCTTCATGAACCTAAACTAAAACAGTGCATTTCAATTAGGCCGAGTGTCAGGAATCCTTTACTATTACACGCTTGACGTACGGCCTGGAGAAGCCGTGATTTAATGACCAGATTCGCGACTGCTTATTGGATTCATGGCTCATTTATTGCAGTCAGACAAAAACCCAGCGTGCATCATGCATTATGCCGCCGCGTGAGACGCATGCACGGCATGCTTCATGAAGACAGATTCCAATATGAACCGTCCGGCCCATTATACCCCGCCGACTCTCTGATGGATGTGTGTTTTCCAGCCTGACCGTGGAGGAGCACATCTACTTCTACGCCCGTCTGAAGGGGCGGAGCTCCGAGGAGGCCAAACGGGAGATAGATCAGATGATCAGGGACGTGGGGCTGCCACACAAACGCAAGGAGCTCTCCAAGAACCTCTCAGGTGTAGTAGAGCAGGTGCATGTGTGCATGAAAGACAAAGGATGTACTGGGGATTGTATCACGGGAGTAATTTAAAATCAGCTTCGTATTAATTATGCATATGCTGGCCAAAAGTCTGTAGACACCTTCCCTTTCGTTGTAACCTATCAGTGTCTGTATTTGAATCCTTGTGTTCCCTGAACTTGTGAAGAAATTCTTTAAAATAATCAAGCCATGCAGTTAAAAACTGGGGTTTGATCATTTGTCCTGTAAAATTAAAGCCTGTGATCACACTGCACACTAACTTTTAATTTTGTTAGCAAATTTATGTTAAAAGTAGTAAAAAATTAGTGTAATCAGGAAAAAATGTACAGTTAGAGGTATAACTGTATAAAACGTCATCAGTTTAGACTAAGCATTGTAAATTCTGTAACATTTTAAATGTTCATAATAAATTTAGTTGTTGGACAAGAATGGGTTAGTAAATAATTTTTTAATAATAATTGGCAATCAATTAACTGAAAACTCAAACAAGGTGTCTCCAAACTTTCAACTGTGTGTGTGTGTGTATGTATGCATATATGTATGGATATATACATAAATACATGTGTGTGTATATATATATATATATGTTTTGTTTTGTCCATTTTGTTTGTGAACAGGTGGGATGCAGAGGAAGCTGTCAGTTGCCATAGCGTTTGTAGGCGGGTCCAATGTGGTCATCCTGGATGAACCCACAGCTGGAGTGGATCCGTACGCACGGAGAGGAATCTGGGAATTGCTGCTTAAATATAAAAAAGGTCAATATAGTGCTTTACTAAGGCTTTTCTGTAGACACAACATGCTTACAGATGCTGCTGAACCCTGATGTCCCTAGTGGTTACTTTGATTTTACTATACCTTTCAAATCTACCTTTCGAATACTATATTACATCATTAATTACATACTCGCAGTTCATTTACAATACTGAACAAAAGTCTTGAGCCACCCCTGGTTTCTTTATATTTTGCTTTTCACTGGTGTGAAAATCAGTAACTAAATCACACTAAACTCGGCCTGCGTCTAAACAGCTGACGATCCAACTGACGGGCGGAGCACTGTGAAGGACACTCAAAAGCACAACATACACAAAGAAGAAACACAAACTCACTGTTAAATGCTGTAAATCAAATCTTTACACCGGATACGCATCAAAAAAACAACAGCAAATGACCCTGCAGAGCTGCTGTTTTCGTTACACGACTTTATAAAGATAAACCATCTTTATCGAGCGTTTATGTTCTCCTTTATTCATTAATTACTACTGTGGCACTGTAACCATAGTAACCACAGCTCATACTGTTGTACAACAAACATAATTCTGCCGAATGAGTCGAAGTCAAATGGTGACACCAGCATCCAAATGAACATTGTTTCACTGACAAAGAGATATTTAGAAAATTAACATTGTTATTTTAAAAAAATAAACTCACGACATCAAAGAGACGTCAGGTACAACAGGTCGCTGTCCGTATCACCACCGACTTAAAACTGCTGCTCTGCAGTCAGGCGGCGCAACCGGAGCAAATACAAGAACAATTCACAACACAGAGTGACAGATTGTTGAATTTTAGTGTGGAACACCGACACACATGTAGAAACTCACACAGCAACGGTTAGAACTGTTAAATAAACTCCCACACTGGAGGGTTAAGCAATAAATACACACTACATACAAAAACACACCCACTCATACACACTATACACAGCATGACCCTCATCTTCAACTAAGAGTAGCAGCACCAGGAAATCAATAGTACCCCTACGAGGCACATTTTAACAGGTTGTTTCGCTGGTTTTGGAAGCGATAGCTGATTTCTGCAGAATGTAACTGAAGATAATGCTCCTAAACTCTCTGTCAGCTCTTAATGGATGTATAGATTTCCACCCTGTCGACAGGCGCAGTTTGCGGGGGGAACGTTTGTCGCGTCGCTGCAGGCAAAGCATCCAAGCAATGATTGGTATCATTTCGCATTAAAGAGACGCGCTGCGAACCCAGCACCGCCGTGTTTAAAAGTCAATAAGCAAATTAAGTTGCCGACACGTTTTTCGCACGCTGTCTAATTTACTCCGGCTGAGATGATCTTTTCTCGATCCCTTGATGAAAATCCAGCCCTGATCAGGCCTGCTTCGTGGAAGCCGGACGTTATCAGAGCTCTGGCCACCGCTTCGGCCACGGAGGAAGAGTAAGTGGTCTGATAATGAGGGGGGCATTGCGGACTCAGCCTAATCACCCGTGCCATAATGTATTACAGCCCTCTGAATTAATAATGAACACATTCGCACTCGGTGATAAGATAATCATGAGGCTCGTCTTTGCTAACTGGCCAAATGTGAAACCAGCCCTTATCCTTAAAAGGTATAATTCAGGGAAACGTCAGAATTTATACAACTTTCAAATGAGGTCGATCCACCAGTTTCTGCAGATTTGCATTGGAGCTGCAAGGCTAATGTAGCCAATGGAAGCTAATAAGCATCAACTGGCATTGAGGCCAAAGATGCTAAAACATCCACAAAGGAAAGTTTGAATCTTACTTCTTCAGTTTTCCTTTGGGGCTCAGAGGCTAATATAGCACATACTATTGCCTTATGTACAGTATTGTGCAAAAGTCTTGAGCCACCCCTCATTTCTTCATATTTTGCTTCCAAAGATCCAGACTTTCTTGTATTTTTAATG
>JBBPCZ010112751.1:0-10620 GCA_037974445.1 Brycinus macrolepidotus
GAATGTTTTTGTTTGTTAAGCCACACAGTGACCTACGTATCAATCATTCAAGCAGAACAAAGCACATCTAACTTAAGCCCTGAACCAGTGAAGAAACAGGAGCAGATGATTCCAGATGATCAGGCAGTGATCAGTATACTGGTGGTGGTGAATGCTGAGTGGTTGGAGCTCCTTTATCTAGGCTCCTTGTATCTTCAGGCACTTTACAGCCTGTCACAGTAAAACATTTGTTTCCATTTTTTAAATGTAATCTACTAAATATGCCAAAAACAAGACTTGTGATGAGAGGTGAGTGGTGTCTCAAGATGTTTGCACAGTACTGTATAAAAGCTTGACATACATACATAAAGTCCACATATTAGTTATTAGTTAACTAAATTACAATTAGCATGTAAACTTTATGTTCAATGCATCAGGCCTGATTGACCATAAGTGCCAGCTCCAATAGGAACTCTATAAACTGAGCTCATACACTGAATTCACCCTAAAGTGCTGATTATCAAGCAAAAACAACCCTCTCCTACTCTTCTTTGGACCTAATTTCCCTTGAACTGAGCATTTCTCATCAAAGGGCTCATATCTTAACCATTTAATTATGCAGAAATTTTGAAATATTGGTGGAGTGCAGTCTGATTTTATGCAAATGCTTCTGGAAATAATCCTAAATTAAGATAGAGCACCACTTTTGGCTGTCCAGCACATTACAATTAATATTTGCACATTACATGTCCAAAGGTTTGAAGACACTTGCTTGTCCAAGGTTTCTTGATATCAAGGGTATTAACAGGGGAGCTTCTACCCCCTTTACTAAAGGAACAACCTCTTCTTATTTGGGAAGGTTTTAGATATCGGAACATTGCTGTGAGGGTTTGATTGCATTCAGACACAGGAGAACAGGTACTGATGTTAGAAGGTTAGTTCTAGATCACATTCACCTATCCAGCTCATCCAAATTGGTTTTAGCTTCAACACTCAAGAGAATGCAGCTCCACTGCCCCACTATACTTTTGCTGGGGGCTGTTATTGAGTACTGTGGCCTTCTCCAGAGCCCCTTTTTATTTGTCTGTGCTTTTCTTTATATAGATTATAGAAGCTAAGTGTGTGTGCAAACTGACTGTGTCACCAGTGGGGCCCCATAAAATAGCTGAATTCACTAATTAAAAGGAAGGTGTGGATACTTTTGGGCATCCAGTGGGTGCTAGTTTTGTCTTTGAATGGTTTTGTTTGGTTTAAACTCCACAGTCCCCACTGAATGCCAAAGACATGCTATATTTCTAAAGAGCTGCTTTTTAATGACCAAACCTTTGGCACTGCCACACCTTTAGTTCCATTCTTTAATTTGTTGGAAATCATGTTTGCTGATAAAAAAGTAGAATAAATATAAAGGAGTATATTCTGCCACAATCACAAATGACTAATTACTAATTACTGATTACTTAAATAATTTGAATTTAGAGCCACAGATACTCGTGTGCTCAGAAATAGTACATTTATAATAATGATACATGAACTTTCCGTGAATGTACAGAGAAATGTTCATAATATTCCTAATGGAAGTGGACAGAAACCAAGTGTTATGGTCAATAAATGATCAATTGATTTTTGTTAATATGTGTTCAAGAAATTAAATAATACCTTTATAATGATGATAATAATCCTAGTACTCGATGCACATGTTTTTACAAGATTACCCAAAATTGAACACCACAAGCCAGTCCAAAAATGCTTCCATATATCCCCTTAGGGTTGTCTGAACAGTTTTTCATATTTTTCTGTATTTTACAATGCTAAGAATAAAAGAAACTAATTTAGCTTCCCCTGTAATGTTTAATAAAAATAGCGTTTTTGGGTGACATTAGACCTTGAATATCCTTACACACTGCATCAGCTCCTCTAATTATGATGCCTCACTATAAAAAAGACTTTTATTTTGTATTAAATTACCATCGCTGCGTCCTAAACCACACACTTTCACTCATTACTACATTACTGAAAGCATTTCAATGGTGGTGTACTAATTTTGGCAAACTGTGTAGTATGATAGTATGCAGTAGACACAGACAATATCATTTACAATAACATACTGTTTCTTCAATCTAAAATAAAAGCATTACTGCATTCCAAGCGTATGTACAGTTTACCGCATAAGTTACAGTAAGTTCCTGTAAATATGAGCTTTCACTGAATTCCTGAAACATCTGCAAAAGTAAAATGGGGCCACTAAGGGCATTGTTTCTGTTTCCACAACATCATGATTCCACAAAACAAGCAAGATTTCATGAAAAGATATAGATAATTGTTGTCTGAACACAATCTCACACAACCTCCAAGACAGTAATTTTATAGGAGAAGGGAAAAACAATCATAACTTATTAAGTGAGGTTAATGAAAAGTGTTTTTTCCCAAGTAAATACGGACCAGTTTTGCTGGACTGTTTATTTTCATTCAGTGTAAAGATCAACTGGTATTTTCAAATTATGTAAAAAAGTAATAAAAAAACTGAGATACAAGGTTTTGTCTCAACAGCAACAATATGCAGAGCTGTATTAAACAAAATAATAATAAAAAAGTATGAAGTAGATTACAATGGCTTTGATGGTGTATTTATAGTTGTCAGAGTTATTCGAGTGCCTTCTCAAATCAAGTGGGGAATATAATAAACAGCACAGTGCAGGTGTGTTCCAGTACTGGGAATGGGTCAGACATAAAGCATATAATGTATATTAATGATACTGATGGAATATATTGTAAATAGTATCTAGTATATAATGTTTGGTATGCAAAAGATTGTGCACCCTTGATCAATTTACAGGTTTTGATAAAGTAAAAAAATACACATCCTCCAAAGAGGGGGGAGTTGAGCACAGAGCTGGTAAAAGATATGGCACATTTGATATTTTACATTTAATTTTTACATTTAAAATAAATAGAAACTGTGTGCTAAAAATTGGGTTAAAATGCCATATTTAGATTTGTTGCATTAACTTATTTTTGCTTAGAAAGTCAACAAAGCATATAATTTGTCTGAGGGTGTTGAAACTTTTGCATATGACTATAAATTTCAAAAATTCAACAAAATGTGTTGGGATATATTTGTAGTGTGTGACATTTTTGCTTGAGAAAAGTGCTTTAGGTCAACCCAGCCTTTGAAAATGCTGATGTCACATACAGATCTGATATGTGGTCCATGTGTCACTCATGTGTCTTCTCCTCTCCGTCCTCTGGAGCATCAGAATACAGATTCGAGACGTTTCCGTCCTTCCAAGTGACTACAATCTCCCCAGGCTGCAGCGCCTCTATCTCGCTAGCGCCCCCTGTTGGCTCTATGTTGTCGTCCAGGTGACCGTCCTGTGTTTGACCCGTGTGGGAATTTTTGTCCTCCTTCACTTGAGTGATGACCTGAAGGTCCTCCATCTCAAGTTTTCCTGAGGTAGAGGCTGCAGCGGCGGCGGCCTTGTATTTGGCTATCTTCCTCCTGTTTCTGCAAGAGTGACCACGCGGAAGGTCAGGAAAATAAACTATGTGTGCAATTTGACTTTTCTGTGAGATGTTTTGCTGCCCTGACTCTCTGCTTCTCACTAAAGCCTAGCATTTAGTCTGTAGCCTGAAGCCCCTATATTTTCCAAAATTGTGTGTTTAATGCAAATACTGACCTGTTACCCATCATGCCCATGACCAGGAGCATGCAGCCCACCAGCAGAGCTATGAAAGAAAAGGCCAGCATGCCAAACACCCATGATGTTGCTGTAAAAGAAATGACCCATTTCTTATTAGTGTGCTAATTATCTACCATCGTATAAACCAAATGCTAACTAGGACACCATTTCGGACTTGGGCCCGCTGTCTTTCATTTTTAGTTCGCAGTGTTAGCATTTCTGCTATTTCTTTAGTAGCCCCTTATTGCAAACTGAATTTTCTTTGTTTTTTTAAGTAAATATTTCATAATACTATGTAAAAAGTGGTATAATTTCCATATGTACCATTCAATTCCTATTCCGTGGAAATTCCTAATTCCTAATATGGAAAAACAACCTGTTTTGAGCTATCACGCACACAAACACACACACACACACACACACACACACACACACACACACACAATGCAATACAGGGCGGCCAATCAGAAGAGAGTATATACAGGCACAGTAACCAAAACAATCTATTGAACCTGGACCTAATAAATGGGGAAGATTTGAAACCCACAAAAAGATATATGGGCCTTTTAGATCCTTTGTATGAGTAGGTGTGTGGGTGTGTGTGTGTAAAAGTGTGTTAAAGGCTATGGAGAACATTAATGATTCAAATGGCATTCAAATTTTAAGAACTTTGTTAATCTTTGTCACCTTCTCAGTATTGTCCAATTCTGGGTATTTGGGTCATTAAACAATGGATTCCTTTTTTATTTCCATGTTTTTTATTTTATATATGTTTTACTTGTTTATTTCCAAGGAGCCAAATGGGCCAGTAAATAGTCACACCCACCAATTGCAAGGATTATAAAGATTACCAACTTTGCAATCATATCTATTACGTATTGTGCTGTAAAACAGCAGTTGCGTTGCCAAACCCAGTTCTTGGAGGTCAATGGCCTGGCACAGTTTAGTATTTTATCTTCTTAACCTTATTCAGTTCATGCTAATTGGCACATGAGGTGAATGCCATGTTCAGGACCTCAAGGACTGCAGTCCAACAGCCTTGAGTGCGTAGGGGTGTAACAATTCACATGTTTTCAGGTTTGACGTGATTGTTGATTCTGAGGTTTTGGCCTCTAACATTGTAGCCCCTAACATTTGTAACGTCACCAAATCACTCTCATTTGTCGGGGAAAAATTCAGCCCTGCCCCCTCTCACGTCCACTTTACTTTGACAGAATGCCCTTAGATGCTTTTTTGATCACTGACATCATGACACTCCCAGGTATATCTAAAACAACTGGAACAAGAGCTGAAATAAGGAGCAGGTTGAATACTCACAGTCTTCAGTGCGATAGAACCACCTCAGATACTCTCTCTGTTCTTCAGTCATTGTGTGGCCAACATGGTCCTCATCGGCCTCCAAAAATTCAAACTCACCAGGCTCACTCTGCCTTCTGGATCCTGTGGGAGCAACACATAGTGTAATACACAAAATGATTAATGATCTTAAAACAATATATTGTTGTATGACCTGTTGTATGACCACCCCTCCCCACCACCATTTAGTCATGCACAGTTCAGACCCCAATCACAGACTACCACCAGTACTGGGAGAGTAAAGGCTAACATGTGCTTCCTCAGAGCTCCATGAAGTGTCACCGTCTTTTTACTGCTGGACAGCTCAACACACTTGGAGGAGAACACTAACCGTCAGTTCTGTTATGTCAGCGAATAGACACCTGTGCTGGCTAGCATCGCACTGAGAGATGGGGAAGAGGGAGGACACTCTCTTGCACTCCCAGCCATGGATGGCGATGGCAAACTATCAATCTCTTGTTTATAGGGCCAGTACTTAACTAATGACCTTTATATTTCATTATAATACACATTTCCATTCAGTCCAACAGAACGGATTCAGAACAGATTTAACTGAACATAAAATGCACTTGAAGTTAATGCAAACAGCCCTCTTGCTTCAGTCAGCTTTTTAGGTCAGGTTGTTCTGATTAGAGACCACTTTAACTTGTTTTTTGATTTATTTTTTTTTGGAAGCGTTGGTTAATGAAGTGTGGTCAGGGATTAAAGGCAACTTCTAGCTACAGTTTAGTGCTACTCGCAAGGTGGTGTTCGTACATGACAATAGCCTTTGTTTCATCTGACCCTTCTATCTTACTTACTAACTGCCTGACCTTAATCCATAATTCTCTTAAGGATTATTATATGTGTAAACTAGTTTTGTTATGCTTTCCTTCCAGAATCACCTAAAATCACTATTCGTACGGACATGGAATATGAATATAAAAGTATAAAATATTCCAATAATTTACTATTATACTTTTCTAGAGCAAAATATTTCAGACTGATCTTTAGCCACATTACACTTATAGCCCACCAATGTGCTTTAAAGGGTCCATATGCTATATTTTATGATTTTGTTTTACTACTGATTTCGTTTTACTTACTGTTTTACTTTTTTAATGAAAAACAGTCATCATAAATTTTTATATGAGCATTTTCTAACCAGACTGCTGTAAATTGCCTCAGTTCTAATTGTGCCTAATTATAGCTAGTATATGGGCCCTGTAATGATCAAATTACATCAAATGAAAACTTGCAATTGCAGTAGATAATAACAATGACAGTGTGATAGTTTAGTCCATAGGATGCAGCCCTTCAGTTTCTCTATACTGAACTTACTGAGCTTGTCCTGGCAGATGTCTCCTTCATCCAGGGACCTCCACTTGCTTTTTTTCCCACCACTGGTCAGAACAAGTTTCCCTCCCTCCGTGCCCAGCTCCAGAGAACGATTTACACTGATTAGCCTGTGGTTCAGACAGTTCCACTGCAGGTGGTCTCCACCATCACATTCAACCGTCTGGATGGGGTCGTCGTGGTGGGCAGACAGGCATCTCTGGGTGCCCACATTCATAAGGAACCATGTCTCTATCCAGAGCCACTGCTGCAGCTCTGAGTCCACACTGCACCTCCTTAACTCAACTCGGGCATCCTTGAGAGAGTCCTGCAGACACAGGCTTTCTACAGCATTGTGGATCATAAAGCTGCTTGCACCTAAGTAAACACGGACAAATGATAAATCAGAATCAGAAATCTTTATTGAAATTGCTTAAAAATCTGCCTACAGTGGGGTTTGAACCCAGAACACTCACTCTTCAGTGGAACGCACTAACCACTCAACAATAAGGGGGGGTTAAAAAATTCTTTTTACAGTGGAAATTGAACCCGTGCCTGTTCTGACTCAGCACATCGTGTGTTACCACTCAACCACGGAGGGGACATTAAAGAATCATTTGAAGAGGGTACCCAGATATTATGTTAGGAACAATTCATAGATGTCTGTACATTTATATATTGTTGTTTATGTCTTTGAATGTTTTCACACACAGTGCTTTGCAAAAGAGACCACCCTTTTAGTTTATTCAATTTCCCGTCAAAACCTCAAGAGTGCCTCTTTAAGATCTTCATCCATTCAACTCCAACCAGTTACAGATGTGTCCTCCCAACAAAAGCTTTCTACTGTGAGAAAGTGACTCAACACTGTGGGTCTGAAAAGATGTGTAACTGCTCAAGTTAACTGAGAAAAGGAAACAGACAGAATGGCAGAACATCTACCCTAGAGCCCCCACACTGGACATCTGAGATGTGGAGGAAGGTTTATGGGCTGAGGAGTTTAAATCTGAATGCATAAAAAGCAGCTGGCCGACCGTTGGAGGAGTTTAGGTTGAGCAGGGAAAATATCAAGCAGATTTCTGCAGAAACTCTGAAAACAAGTCTCATGAAAAGAGTGGAAGCTGTAATAAAGTGGATATCCATAATACTGAGACATTTGGGGAGTGAAACGTAAGATATTATGTTAGGTCAACATTTTAACAACAAAAAAAAAAGATATTTAAGAGAAATACTGAATATACTGAAAGCTCAAGTATAATATATACTGCCACTTATAGTCAGTGCATTGAATCAGAATAGACCAGTTTACACTGAAATGATTTTAGCTTGTGTAAACAGAATTGATTTTCCCTAGAAAAAGAGAAGAGTGTGTTACCTGGCCATGTGAGGCACAGCGCCATCCACAGCCACAGCATTTCCAGAGTCTGCCAGCACTACAGAAGAAACCACTTTAAGTATAGCCTTTGCTTGAATTGTCTCATTGACTTATCCAGTGACTTAAACCATCAAGACGCTCCATCCTAAAGATTCTTCTTACGACTCACTCAGTGATTGCTCGTACCCATCTCCGACCATCAGGCAGGCAGATTAGAGCATGTTTATTTCATTCCTAAGATCTTACGTCAGTGCCGCTTCTACCAGCACTTTCCCTTTAATTCACACAGCTGTTCAGCCAGAAGGGAAAGTAGTACAGTAATAAACTAACAATAAATTAGATTAGATTAAATTAGAAATGGATTACTCATTAGATAAGGTGAGGGTGCAAGCATTTGTTAGATACCAACATAGGCTATCAATTATCAATAGTTTTTGCATCAACTTCTATTTACTGTCATAAGCATATGTCTTATGTAGCAGTTGTCACATGCTGAATAACATACCTGGGGTTAAAGTAACTGATACAAACATGATTTAATCTTTCTGTTGTCTTACCAGGGTCAAAACAACATGACAAAAATACTGCAAATACTAGCAGGCCCTGCTTATCAATAACCCAGGCTTATCAGAGTCATCCCAGCGGATAATGGAGCGGTAAAGAGGCGCAACTCACCCGGAATACGCACAGGTCTGAAGAAGAGAGGACAGTTTAGGCGCGCTGCAAAGTCCTCAGCCCACACTGTTTCCAAAGTTCAGGTGGGAGGAGATTTGTCCGTTTAATTCTTCCCACTTTATTGTGCAGTTTATGTCCCTTCATGTATTCACTAGAGGGCAGTTTCATGACAGCATGATGACACACTGTAAACCAGTTTGAAATTACTTAAATTAATAAAATATGTTACCTGAAAACAACTGGTGCTGATGTAATATGCTGTGTTCATGTGGTATATTATACACAAAATAGGCCTCCTATACATATTTACACATGTATAAATATATAGTGTTCATGTATAAATTATATACACAACCAAATATATATGTACATTTTTTTGGTGTGTAGTCATTGTCTTGCCCAGCAAAACCTTCTGGTCCATGCTTCATAGATATAATAGCACTTACGGTTCTTATAGGTGGTGTGCTTTTTTTTTTTTTGTTTTTTTTTGCTTTTTTTGCTTTTTTTGCTTCTGCGCTCTGCAAGGCCGATGATCAAGGCCATTTTTTTGGTCAGTGTTTGGTTAGCCTTGGTCCAACCTGGCCTTGTAAGCATTATGGAGCAGGCTAGAGGGGAACACTGGGTTTGTGACTCAGCGGTCAAACACCTGGCACATCGTGTGGTGATGTTTGCTCGTGTTAGCCATTATTCTTTTATGGCGAAAGCTTTAAGCCACGCGAGGTCAACGACCTTTGGGTCATATGCTGTGACAAGGGGCGTAAAAATAACAAGTGAGCTCTGTAGTTGTGAGAGTGAGGGACCATGTCCAAGAAATGAACTTGTTAAAGGGGAATTCCACAACGTTTTTTTTTTTTTTAATTTCCACATAGTTTAATCACTGACATGTAAAAAAAGTTTTTCAGATTGGTTTGATGTAAAATAAATAGAGCCAGCGGTTGAGGAGCTTGGTGGTGCAGTGGGCAACGCTTTTTGTGTCCAGTTTTCATTTTTTGTTGGATTCTCTGGTTTCCTTTCCAAAGACAAGCACGTCAGGTGAATTGGAGATGCTGAATTGCCCCTTGTATGTGTGTATTTGTGTGTGTGCCCTGTGATGGACTGGCAAACCGTCCAGTGTGTTTCTCTGTTTTTCACCCTGCGATCACTGGGATGAGCTCCAGCATGCCCAGTGACTCTGGGTAATTATAAGCTGTTCAGATAATGGATGGATGGAACCAGAGGTCACGATTTTAACATAATTATAGTCACCACTGAACATACATGTGTCTTCTGAGTAATGATGATGGTAAAAAAGCGCTTGTCTGAAAAAGTATTAAGAACATCAGACAGTACATTCATAACATTTTCATGTAATAACTGTCTGTTTCCATTCACCACCACTGTGAACAACTCTAACTGGGTAAGTTCCTCTAGAATGGAGCATTTCACACCAAAGCCACTCTGAATGTATGAATATACAGCATTTACATACAGTCTACACCAGGGGGCGCTAGTAGCAAATAATGCAATGTAGAGACAAGAGGATAAACGTCTGAGGTCAGAGATCAGTCAGCTTCGCACTTTCCTGTTGTCAATGTGTTGATTGTGACTTCAGTAGCCAGTTGCATTTAGTTTACAGTTGCATTCAATAAACAGTGGAATAAGGTTTTGAGTCCAATGTCATTTTTTAACCTTATTCACTTTGTGCCAGTCATCCTTGGCAACTCTAGGCTGAAAAGCCTACTTTACCTAATAGCTCTCTCAGGCCTCAGTTCTAGGCCTGCAGCTCAGGGTGTGATCTAATGAACTTTGTGAGGTATTAGAATAATAAACAGATTAAGAGCTGAAAGAGTCCAGTAAGGAGCATTGTACTGAAAAGAGGATTCACTCTCTACTTAGTAATAATGTCTCTATTTCACTGCCTTCTTTAAACATTTAAAAAGAGCTTAAATTTAAGATACACTTATCATCCACAATATTAAAGCCACTGGCACCTGTCAAAAGGGGGGTACGTATATTAGACCCAAGTGAACAGCCATTTTTTGAACTTGATGTGTCTGAAGCAGGAAAAATGGGCGAGCATAAGGATCTGAGCCACTTTGACAAGGACCCAATTGCAAAAGGTCAGAACATCTCCAAAACAGCAGGTCTTGTGGTCCAAGGAAAGACGTCCGGTGAACCGGAAACAGGGTCGTGGGCAGAGGTGGACAAAGTACTCACATTCATTACTTAAGTGAAAGTACAGATACCACTGGTCAAATGTTACTCCAA
>JBBPCZ010112762.1:0-10620 GCA_037974445.1 Brycinus macrolepidotus
TACTCCAAATCCTCTTTCCTTGTTCTCGACTGTGTGTGTGAGTGAGAACGCGGACTCCCGGTGGGAGCCCTTACTCTCTGTAGAGTGTTCTCAGATCAAAGCGCGTGGTTTACCTACTCTCTCGTGTTACTCCGCAATTGGGTTCATCCACCACGCTACACTGGGCATACAGTGACAGACCAGTCCTGACATAAATAGAGGTTCCTGACAAAGTCATAAAGCCTTGATGCAATGAACAAATTGTGGTACTTTTATGCATTTAAAACTTAAAACGGGTCGGTGCCGACCCTAACACAAGAGGAAGTTAACAGTGGATGAGTGTGAATAGGGACACCAGGAACACACCAGAGAGGCCAGTGATGAACAGAGATGAAAGACAGAGGCAGCAGGTCTCATTTCACCATGCTGGCATAATCAGTGGTTCATGTTGAGATCACATGACTGGTTTTCTTTCTACTTTGGAAGGTGAAACTCGCTTCATTCTCATAAAGATTCAATGACGCATTTCCCCTTTTCTTGTTACTGTGCAGATGTTTACAATTACACTGCTCCATTTACCCAGATACAAAAATATGAGGTTAACATTAATTTACAGAAAATAAGAGTTCTTTCATGGTGTGAGATAACATGCATTACCGTTGATTTAGTTCATTTGTTTCTGTGATATCACATTTTAAAATCAAAATGGGAAGCTTCAAACTTTCATAACTGCTGTAGCTAAGAAACAAAACCTGACTCTGTTTTGGTTCTAATTATGGAGTCAGCGTGAAACAAATGAAACCACGCCACAAACTGGAAAAGTCCCTGCTTTGTCTAAACCACTGTCACCAAGTGAACCAGTGAAAAAACAGGAACTGTGCTGCGTTATCAGTCTCTGGGGAAAAATAATATAGAGATTCATGAGCAAAACATGATTGGTGTATAGGACCGCTAAAAAAAGTGTTCAACAACATTAATTTCACTTGTTCGATATTCAGAGCACCAAGTTGAAATGCTACCCAGGAAATAATACGTGTAAAGTGTATTCAAATGAAAGTCCTTTAGGCCTAAAGATGTTGGGAAACACTTTATAACTTTATAACACTGTTTAATAGTTCTCACAGGTAGAACTACCAAGTAGTTCTGCCTAAGTTACTCAGTAATGAACTAAAGAGTAGTTAACTGTAAATTAAAAAGTAACTACGGATTCTTGCAGATCTACTAGAGAACTATACAATATCTAGTACAGTATACTGTGATGTCTAAATACAGGCCTTTTAACATTAATAAAGTTAATAACACGGTTTCAGTTGAAACAAGTGTTGGAAAGAGCTAACTTAAGTGTTCAGCTTACCGAGCAGAATCATCAAATGAATGCCGGATGTTCATTAGAGCAGTAAGAAATTAGCAGTTATTAATAAAGAGTCCATAGTTAGTAAGTAGAGATCACTAAGACTCAGTAGGTAATGATTACAGCTAACTTCTCAAATCATTAGTTTACTGTTACCTATTAAGACATGCTAAGAAAACTCCTTCGTAGTTAATAGCAGGTGTTATTCATTCAAGAACAGCTTTGGAATGTCCTTCAAGAAGCCTGGAGAACGATTCCTGAAGACCCTTGAAGATATGACAAGAAAGTCTAAGAGAGTTTAGGCTGTGAAAGGTGGTCATAATGGTGCCAAATACTGACTTTAAATTTCGTTTGAATTATACAAACACTCTTTGTGTTTATACTGTTTTTACATGTGTGTTTGCATATGTTGGTGTAAATCACTGTACCTACCTATTATCCTGAAATCCAACAAAACATAAGGAATGAGGGGTGGCTCAAGACTTTTGCAGAGGACTGTACATTCCCTCTTGCTGAATGTGCACTTCCTTTAATTTTAATAATCTGTTTCATACTTGAGTCTTCGAAATCTTCAGAAAACTCAGTGTTATGAATATTTTAACCATACACCAAATGCACTGCTGTGTGCAGTGGTGTAGATAACTATTTCACTGTAAAAAATAATAAATAAGTCAATCAGTTACTCTTTGAAAGAGCAGTGACATTTCATTTTGTTAGTCCCTATAGGCTATCAACAGATGTTTCCATTGCTAACAAACTAAACTTGGCTCATTTTCAACCTTCTTAGGGAAAGGTTGTATTTAGGATAAGGGTTTGATTTAATAGAATCTATTTATTTATTTTAACACAAAATAAACACTATATGGACAAAAGTATTGGGAGGACTGACCGTTACACCAACAGGGACTTTAATGACATTGCATTCAAATACATAGACTTTAATATGGAGTTGCCCCTCAATACGTATATCTCTGTATTCTTATAGACCCTGACCAGGCTAAAGTGCTGAACATTTATACCATTGGAGGAGTCCACAGTGGTCAACATTATATTTAAACCAGGTGTCCATAATTTTTGTCTAAAGTGCAATGTCTGTGATGGGCCACATGCCAAAAGACAACGCAACATACAAATAAAGAAGGTAGATGAGGTTTGAAGTTTTAAAAGGAAAATGGGAATTTATTAAGTACACTTGGAGCTCTTTGCAGCATGAGTGTGGCTGCTTACTTGTACATGTATTTCCAAGCATTGATTGCTACCTGATATAGCACCTGAAAGAGCTTACACAGGACTACACACTGTATATCATATATACTTTAGGCTAAAAAATGACATTTTGCTTCAGAGTCATATTCACTTGCTTGTAGAGCAACCTAAAATTAATCAGTAGATTAAATATTGAATATGTAGGTAAATCCAGATGGTGGATCACACCCCAGTCTGCTATGTGGAGGGCAGGGAAATTACCTACTACATTACACCAAATGCTAGAAATAAAATGCTTAGGGTATGCCAAATCTATGAATAATCTGTTGCAGCATGACATCTGATAGGCCAGTAGTGGGATATACCAACAGATATTTCAGAATTCTTGGTTAAAACTGTTAGAACCGTTTAATTCTTGGTTAGGCCAAAGTAATCATCTTTAACAGAAACCCCTATTTGGTTTATCTTGACTCTTGAAAGCCATCTGTCATACAGCCTGCTAAACTATTTACAGTGAGCACGCCTAAAAATAATGGTGTCAGAAGTGTTCTTTAGAGCAATGTCATTAAAGGGCCATCGCTGGTTATCTTATGAACATGCATTTCACTGAATCGTTCTTCAAAGAACTTTCCTCTTGCATTTTCTATCTGGGGCATCTGTAGCGTAGGACTGATTACCACAGCCAATCATATCAAGACTTTACCCATTGACTCACAATGGGCTTGTAACTCCTTTTAGCACCTATATTTTAGCACCTATATTTTAAGATGCATTAGAAGTTTATGAGCACATGACTATACTGCCCAAAGTCCTTGTCTTTGTGTGAAAGATGAGGCCTTGCTGGGTTAAATCCTGGCTATAAATTTTGCAGTTTTAGGGCCCATGGCAACCACATGTAAATCCAAGAACTATTACTAGAAGACTATTTATTCCTTGACATTTTTATTGTCATACGTGTTTTCAGCATTTTCAGTTACATTTCTCATAGTGACTAGAGCTTTTTCCCCCTCAGTCCTCGGCTGTTTTGATTTCTGTTTGTTGGTTATGTGTTCATATTAAAGAGGTTATTCTCACCCTTCAAATGAAACAACCTCTTATTGTCATTTCTCTCAGTTTTCCGATAAAATGTTTTGTTTTAAACTTTGACAAATCTTTGAGATCTAACTCTTAAAATGATCAGGATTCCACAAGAAAATTCTCGTTTTCATATATTTTGAATAAATATTATTCGATCTTTTGATACTGATATTATTTATTTTAAATGTATTTAATTTGTTAACATTTTACAATTTTTACAAATGTATAGGTCTGATACAATTAGTCAAAAAAATTACTGAGGAACATTATTAATTTTCTCAGTAATTCCTCAACTGCTAACAAACACCAGAACCCAAATTGTGCATAAAAATACATCACCAAAACTTCAGTCAGCCTGCTCAAACCACATCCAGCTTTTCATTAAGGTGACTTGTGGATGTGGTTGGGGATTTATGACTGCTCTGATTTATGACTGCTTTGTGAACACTGGCCCTGTTGTTGTCTGAAGTTTAGCACATTTTTGCAGCTCACAGTAAGTCATACTACATCCTAAACTACATCCACAAGTCTGATCCACCTTAATGAAGAGCTGGATGTGGTTAATGGGCACTCATGAAATAAAACGATAGTGTATGTGTATTTATTTACATGTGAACATATTGGTAAACAAATGGTTTACAAAATACATGATGTGCAAAGTTACTTTGTTATCCTGACTCTACAATTTCAGGAAAGACACACCTCTAACAACTCAAATGAAGAGACTGAAATAATAATTAAGAAATGTTTATTAAGAGCAGTAAAATACATTTAAAAAATCAAGAGCCAGTTCCATTCTAAAATGTTAATAAACAAATAAAAGATAATAGTTTGTCTATTAAAAAATAAGCTTTTCTTTCTGATGCCAGTCTGTTAAAGCTCAATGACAGTGAAAAGCATTAAACTAATTAAGAAAGGAAAGGAAAACATAATTACAAACACAGAATTTGAGCTTTTTAAGTAGATCAGGTCAGATTTATCCAGGTCAGCAATAAATGTAATTATTGTAATTCTCTGAGATAATTATATTCAGCCTAGTTGTTGTTTTGGCTAATGCACATAATTATTAAGTATGATTTGTAAATGGACTTTTTTACTACACCTGTAGTGGGTTTGTGTAACAAGTTACCCTGCAAAACTATTAAGTCTATAAGTCGAACTTGTTACACTAAGAATAATTTCTCAGTGTAAAAAGTAAAGAATTAGTTCTATTTTTCCAGCTCTAAATTCTTCCTCTGGTCATCAGTCTAAGATAAAGACCATTAAAAAAGTAAAAAAGAAACCTACTGCATAAAGAGAAAGTGAAATGAATCCTTTTATCTCAAGGATTCTTGGGAATAAACAGCAGTTTTATTAATCACTATCTGAACAGAGTGAATATCATAAAATTTGTTTATAGACTCCACAGCGCCTCCACCTGAGAAGGTGAACCCTCTGTATAAACACAACAACCTGCAAAAACACATATGAATGTGTAAAAGACGAATTTTTAACTTATTAAAGGAAGTAATCAGTTCATCAATTTCAATCAGTGGGGGAAACTACTGTGCAGCTTACCTGCACTTAACTTGGCACCAGGATCCGCCATGTAAAAACAAATCAATAACGGTGTGGTTAATACAGTAATTATTAATACCTCAGATGGATCATTAGTTATTACTCTCTTTTATCTCCACTGACCTGAAGATTTCTTCTTGTAGTAGATGAATCCAGCAGCTGACAAGATGATCCCCAGCACCAGTCCTGAAGTACCGATAGCAATCTTGTTGCTGTCAGAGTCAGGTAAAGGCTCTGTGAAAACACAAACATTAGTTTTGAACGTGAACCACAATCAGAGAAATTAAGCAATTATAGTATAATTATTAGAAACATGTATCACCAGGAACAGAAAGCTATTTTCACAAGTTTTTGCCAAATTGACCAAGTCTTACTGACTATTGTTCAAATATATACATTCAAATATATTTAGTGCCAATTTAAACTTCTCATAATATTTCCAAATACCGTCCAGATAACGTTTAGCCACATTCTGTTTACACTTGGCTGACATAAATGCATCTTTAAGAGCAGGGCTGGCAAAACAAAACTGTGCTACCCAGGCAGATTTGCAACATCACCAAAATTAGGCAACATCACATAAAAGCCAATTACCTATCCATAGACACAAAATAAACTTGTTGGCACTACTAACCTCACATTGTCATGCAAGTCATATTAAACATGCCAGTTATATTTATATATAAGCTGCACATAGTAGCCAGCCTCAGTCCCACAAAATATAATGTGCAAGCTTCAGGACACAGAAATTTATATCAGAGCTGTTAGCCAGAAAAACCCTGTGAAAACTCTCTCACTTTTTAAATGAGTAGCAGTAGGATGTCCGCTCAGGAAACACTGCAGTGGATAATGCATGTGTTAGTTATTCATGTTTTGCTGTCAGTTTAATTTTATTATTGGTTTTCTCTACACCAGTGAGTTTATAAAGAAAGACTTCAATAGCCAGGCAGACTTTCAAGTTACCTAACTTTGCCATTTACCAGACATGTTCCATATGTTTTATTCCCAGGTTTAATTTGGTAATTCATAACTCCACACTCTTTAATCTTCATCCTACCCCTCTTCTGTCTTGTAGTATCTTCATATTTGGAAATGGGTAAAAGTGAGAATAATTAGGTACATTTTGCCTAGGCAATTGCACCAGCCCTGACTGAGAGACAGATAAATTTGCACCAGTGCTGCTTTTCCCGTGTTACATTTTCCTTTGTGTTCTCTCAAGACATGGTGTTACATCCCGGTCAGCGGCCACAAGTGGCTGCCCTGTGAACTTTTAGTTTGACACATGGGTGTGTTCCCTGGCCGGCTTATCAGTAAGGGTTCACAGCCGGCCGAGGGTTTAGTAATAAGTGACGGTCTGTCTTCATTGGTTCCTGTGTGTGTTTGTGTGTGTATTTAAGTGTCCCCTGTGCCTGGTTTGGTGTCGGTCCACCCTCACACTAGCCCTAGGTTTTACCAGTCTTGTCTCTGTTTGGAGTTTGTTTAGGTTTTGGCCCTCAAGCCTTCTTTGAGTTGTTTCAATAAAAAAAGAAGTAATATGGAAATCTGCAGTGGCGCCGTCCTCTCTTGCTGGTACCCTGACGTGACACATGGTGCTTTTTTTTACCAAGCTGCATTTTCCTGAAATGTCTAAGTAATCAGACAGCGTTATATCAAAGTGGTTGCACTGAAGGGCTTTTCTTGTGTCATTCAGAGATATGATGGCCATACAACAGATGCAAGTGTTTTTTGTAAGAAAAGCTATGCTGACATTTCATTCAAGAAGCTGAGGGAGATAGGTGGAACACGGAGCAATTTGTTGATTGCTGTCTGAAAAGCCCTTTATACTTGACATTTTGATCACCAAAGAGCTTAATAAGTGGACGTGTAAATACATTATAATATTGTGCAATAATCTGCACCTTTATTCTTACCCCAGTCATAGATCATGGGTTGATTGGAGCTGATGTGCTCCACCACACAGGAGATCTTCCCTCCAGATTTGGGCGTGTACTCCAGGTGAGAGTGGATCTGGTAGTACCAGTCTCCTTCAGCCATCTCATCAGTGGAAATCACATTAGTGGTCTCCTTTTTACCGTCTCTCAGCCAGTAAATATCGATGGCTGGGGGGTAGAAGTCGTACGCACTGCACATCAGCATGGCTGGATGATCTCCACTGACCTTCTGTTCTGACCTGAGCTTAATCGTCGGCTTCACTACAAAGTAACAGAGACATTATTAGTGCATTCTTAAAACCTTTTCATTTGTGCATTAGTAATAGTGCAAAATGTTCCTTATATGCTGTACATTTTCAGCAAGGCTCAGTCAGGTGTCTTTCCCAGTCAAAATGAAGATGCTAAAAGCTGTAATACAGTAATTTTTGAGGTTGTTGTTGTTGTTGTTGTTAGTTCTGCACTGTAGCAATCTAAAAATAACTTCATGCGGTATCAGGCAATTTAACTTATTTTACTTAACTCATATTTGGAATGAAACACTGGTCGATTTCCTCAAGTTAACTACAGCTAGATAAATTGCTTATTACCAAATGAAATAATTTCTCTAGATTGAACTGAACAAACTCTTCTCTCTCTCTTTCTCTCTCTCTCTCTCGCAAGTTCAAGTTCAAGGTTTGCTTTATTGACAAGAAAAAAAGGGAGAATGTTAACATTTATATACACTTATATAGTAATGTCAAAGAAAATCATATTTAGACAGAATATTAATATTAATGTTAACATATGAACATAATGCAAAACATATAAGTGAAAGTTAATTATTAAATATATGCTATTAAAAAAAACAAATGAATAATCAAACTACATATATAAAGAATGAACTACATATATAAAAAATGAAGTAAATTTAGTATGCATTGACATGTGAGTGTTTGTTAGGGTTTGGTGTTTACTCATTGTCCCAGAGTATCTGGCTGCAGTGGACATTGACAGACCTTCTCCAAGTATAATTGCTAATTTCTCATTACCTCCCAATGTCCGAAAACTAGTTATGTGGTCTTCGAATGATTCAGCTAACTTCATTAGTTTAGCAGTGTTTTTGTAACATTTTAAACAGAGAAACTTTAGGGGTTTAATGCACTGCTTTCATTATTAACACTGCATAAAAACATTTTTTACTAATTGAAGCATTTTATTGCATTTCACACTATATAACAGCCATGACTTTTAGGACAAGCCTGTTATTAGGAATATTGTATGGTCATCTGTATATTATATTATAATATTATACTACATAACATTGTCTTTTTCGTGCAAGTACACATGCAAATTTCTGTGACTAAATGTGTACAAAATTGTTTCTTCTTTTTATTTTCATTACTTGTAGTATATATAAGGAGATTTGTGTCTCTTACAATTTATTGAATTTGCCAATGAACAGACATTTTGGTGGACAGGGGTTAAAGATGTAACATTTACATTTACATTTACTGCATTTAGCAGACGCTCTTATCCGGAGCGACATACAATAGTGCTCAAATAGTCCACATCTGTTCTTCATACCTGAAACTTAAATCAACATCCGCTATTCAACCAAGTTACTGCCAGCTAAGTAACACACCTTAATAGATCCTGTCAAAGAAAAGTCAGAGGTTTAAGGGTAAGTAAGGAAAATAAGTAAGGAGTTAAGAAGGTAAGTGCCCAAATGTTTTTTTTTTTGTGTGTGTGTGTTCATTGCCTAGTCACTGTTTTTTGTTTATGTCTTTGTTTACCCGTGCCATATGTCTGTGTTTCCATGTGAGTTTATTGTTATTTTGGTCATAGTCCCACCCTAGCTCACCCCCTTTGTTATCCTGTTCACCTGTGTCTTGTTCATGTCTCCTCCCCTGACCAGGTGTTCTCATTTCTCTTGTCAGTACAAATACCCTTGTGTTTTCACCATTTTTTGGTAGATTCTTTGTAAATTACCCTGTAAACTCTCTGAGAGTACTGTTCTTTGTAAACACCTCTATTTGTTGTACCTGTTAACATTCTGTTATCATTATCTCTATTTGTCTCACTTTGTGTCTTTGTGAAACCTGTTAATATTATGTTTAGGTCTTGACCTTTCGTTAGCATTCTGTTAATAAATCCTTAGTGTCCGTTCTTCTCTTGTCTTTGTTAAAACACAGATCATCTCGTGTTTTTGTAACCGCAGTACCGTTCATTTATGTTTGAATTCTGTTTCTTGTTGGTTCATTAAAGTGGGATCTCGCACCTGCATCCTGTCTACAATCCAAAATCATTACACAAGTAAAAAGAGACAATATGAATGCATTTCCTGTAAGTTATTTTCCTGGTAGTTACAGCTCATGAGTTTCTCAGAGTCTGGCATAAATTCATGATTTTTGAAATAATGAAAACTGCTATTTGTTTAGTTGCTCTTCAGAATAACCACAATATATAGTGTGACACTTTCTGTGAAATATTATTAGTGTTTTCATTTTTTGCCTTACTGCACATATGAATCTATCCACCCACACGTTTTCACCTACAACTGAACTCAGCCTATAAAGTTCACCAGTCTAATCAAGCGTATTGGCCCATGTGTATTTCCTGTGAAGCTAATTGTGCAGTTGTTTACTTAATTTCCTTTTGCTTTATTGTTATAATGTCAGTGCACATTATAAAGAAACTGACTTGCCTGAAATAAACTGAAATGTTACATTACATTACCGTTAATATGCACTGTGCTCAATTCACCTGCACTACTGCCTTGTCCATGTTAATATTTTATCCGATTTACAGACAGTTACACTATTCAACCAGCTGGGGGCAGTAGAGCGTAATTGAAGTGAAGAGTTGGGCTGCGGCCGAATAGCGTCCTTTATTCGTACTGATCTGCTAGTCACGTGGATCCACATATTCCTTAGCTGAACTGATACATATTTAGGAGGCCATGTGGTGCAGATCAGGACAAATCATGCCACCCAAATCAGAAAGGAACTATTAGGTCGGATTAGAGTGAAAGTTTCGGATTGTGGTGATTGTGGATTGCATGTAATACATTACAGAGGAATAAAACAACGATCTGGACCTGATCTCCCGGTCAGATCCATGCCTTCCCACCCGTTTGTTTTCTTAATACCTTTAGACTATTTTAGGGAAATATTTAAATGTATATATAAAAAAGTGAATGGTCATGCAGCTGGATGGTGGACATTAGCGAGTACATTAGGCGTGTAATTATTACTAATTATACCACGTCTAAATTTAATAACGAAGCAACACTGCAATTTAACGTTAGTTACTTATTTCGCAGTGTGTGTTTGTGTGTTGCGAGCGTTGTGTTGTGAATTAGAGGCTGACATTTTTTCGGGAAACAAAATCACTATTAATAACGTGATTGGGACGGGACCGGGAATCGTAATAACACTATGATAACTTTATACAGAAATATACTTTTTAAATAAATAAACTAATTTTGAACTCAATACTAGTTGTCCTGTCTCTTTATGCTCTCCTCCTGTTTGCTTTGGT
>JBBPCZ010112803.1:0-10618 GCA_037974445.1 Brycinus macrolepidotus
GGGGCGAGCTATCTTCCCCTAAGGCATCCGGACCGGCTAGCATCACACCTGACTCTCGTTTCCTATCCCTAGTTAAATACTTCTGGGTGTGTTGCAATTCATTATGCTATAATCCACCCAAACCTGTTACAGGCTGCTGTAGACTTGCTTTATTGTTTTCTAATGCTACTAGTTGGTGTTGCCAGAAATTGGTTCAGAAAAGAAATAATATTTATGTTTATGCAACGAACCAAGGCATTAGCAACTGCAACTTTCCTGAACCCAATGAAAAATAAGCTCAGTTGGTGTCACACAGAGACAGAAATCTTGTGTGTATGTGTATATATATATATATATATATATATATATATATGAATCCTATGAATAATCTTCTTGGAACAATATACAACTCAAAATATCTTAAAATTGGGTTTTTCAGCTCTGAAGCAATATTAAGCTAGATCTGTGGCGCTCAGTTTTTTAGGCGAGAACAAATAACTTCTACATATGATATAACTATAACTATAATAATACTAATAATGGTCATAATAATATAGGTTGCCAGAAAGAGAAAACTAGTGCCAATGGAGAAATTATTTTTTCCAAATTATAAATTCTTTGTTAGGGTAAAAAGCATACTGTAAAGCATTCAGCAACAACTGTGTTTTGCTGACTGCGTGAAAGAACTCTAATTCCTCACACTGTGTAATGGTTTGCTCCTCTGCTCAAGATAGAATCTCTCCGTTAATTGCTTCAAAGCATAGACTGGAAAGCAGATTCCCTTGATGCACTTGTTTCACAGACAATTAAGCCGCTTCTCTCACTGAGTGGCAATCTCTCTTGCAGAGGCACTTTCTCCTGCAGGTGCTTGTAATAGTACTAGAGTTGCTGTCCTGGATGTGCCAATTTACAAGAAAATTTCTCTTTTGCTTTTATTTATGATTTTTAACAGAAAATAAGTGCACATTTGGTGAGCTTCTAATGGCACATTTTGTGTATTTCAAATGTTTTTCGCATTTATAAGGAGAGGACATCATATACACTATATGGCCAAAAGCATGAAGACACCTTTCATAAATACTGTGCACTCTGAAATACTTCCGGTATTTCCGCCCCACTCGTTGCTAACAGGTGTATGAAATGCTTGTGACTTTAAACTGTCATAGGAGGACACCTTTGCCAGCTTTCATAAAATGTCTACCCTCCTAGCCTGCTAACCTGCTACAGCTGACCTGTTTAAAGTGTTTGGTTTTTTTTACTGAAGTATCTATAAGCAGTTAAGTCGCAAGGCAGTAAACCATGCTGCCACTGGAAGCAACATCGGCACAATACCTGTGTCTGTATGAAGCTGTATGAAATGGGTTTCCATGGCTGAGCATCTGCACACAGGCTTAAGATCACTATGTGCAGTGCCAGAGTTTGGCTGGATAAGTGTAAAGGTTGCCGCCACTGGACTCATGTTCTTTGGAGTAATGAATCATGCTTTACTATCTGGCTGTCACTTCTGGGGGTGCGGGGATGTGGACAGCGAGGCGCAGACGCAGGATTCCCTTTTACTGTTTTATTGACACACACTAGAACTAGAACTCAAAAAGGCACGAGGGCCTAAAACATACACGTTGCAGCAGACACACAAGGACGGGTAACGTGAGGTTCTCCGTGAGGGTGGCGTGATGGATAACCGACAAAGCAAACTAAAGCTGACACACTATACATACACAAACCTAAACACAAAGCAGCTGAACATAATCCGAACTATAATCAAAGACAAAAAGTCCCCAAAATAAACCAACACACCCTGGCGGCCTCTAGCGGCCGCTAACTGAACCGTGACATGTCACTGGCACTCTGACAAATGAATATGTGATGGAAAAATGCCTGAAAAACTACCTTATGGAATGCATAATTCAAGAAGTAAAGTCTGTTGGATTAGAGATTGTTGTCTGGAGCTGTTTTTTAGGGTTTGGGGAAGGCCCCTGAGTTGTTGTAAAGGGTAACAATGCTTTATTGTTTTCTTATACATTATACAAGGGCATTTTAGCCAATTTTATGCTTCTACTTGTGTGGCAACAGTTTGGGGGAAGACTTTTTCCAGTTCCAGCATGACTATGCCCCTGTGCACAAAACAAAGTCTGTAAATAGTTTGTTGTGGAGTTGAAATAGGATGTCCAGCACAGTCATATAGATCAAATGTCCAAAAAATTGGTCAGGTGTCCACACACTTTTGGCCATATAGTGTGTCAAAATGCCCATAACCTACAATAATAATAATAATTATCCTGTAGACGCTGAGTGATTACTTTTGTTTTACTATAATAATCAAATTAATGACATTTATTAAAAGCTAAGTAATGCAGCGACTTACTTTACCATTAACACCTTCTGTACCGACAGGTTTGATGTTTTTCTGTGTTTCAGTATTAACCAGTGATGTTGACATAGAGATATATTTTTCTTACTAAAATCTAAAAAACATAACAGTGTACACAACAATAAAAATTCAAATATCATTCAAATTCAAATCCTGTATCCTGTATCTTTACTTAATGTCGCAAACATGTTATTGACTGAAATTTGTTACATGTAAAAAACTTAGTTACAAGAAAAACTGAGTTACATGTGAGAAACATGTTTTTGTTATGGCCGACAACAACTGCACCTGGAATGATTTTGTTAAAAATTTATGTCATAGTATTAAAAGCGACTGATGAGCATAGGGCACATACCAGACTCTGCAGGATGTAATTACTTGGCTTGTTTTAGATATGCCTCTAAAACACACTGGCATAATATGGCTTCCTTCCCTGTCGAATATGAAATCTTTTGTTGTGTAAATGATATCTGTCCTAGCTTGGCCAGTACTGGGAGGCCACTCTAAAATGGGGGGCAAATTCCAGATGTGGGCTAAGTTCTGCCAACCTCAGACGAGCAGATGAAGAAAGATTTCAAAGTTTGTTGGCCAGTTGAATCCCATATGGTAGAGTCTGGACCTTTTGATATGGTTAGTGAAATGAGCATATTTCTGCCCACCAGGGAAGAATTTGTTGGGGCAGGATTTTGCTCTCCTGAATCATGTAGGTTCATACACAGATATACATAAACAAAGTAAACAATACATACACAAATTTTAGAGCATATGTTTGGGTTTGAACGGGCGAGATGAAGTACTTCTAACTTACTTAAGGGGTCGGCCCCTTTATGGTGAACACCTCAAATGTATAAAACTGCAAATATCCATATTTGTTCAAACACTATGCAAGACCTAATTCAATATATAACTTAAATACACAAATGCTAATTTTGTACAGAACATAGTTATTTATGATTTGTGACTTTGAACTGAACAGCTTTGCCTTTTTTAAATTCCTTGTGGAGGAATTTCACAGACACTGGCATGGAATGGTAACTCATACACACAGAGATGCTGATTTATAAATAAATTGCAGTGGTCTCTTATTTTTTTTTCCGGAGCTGTATATGTATTGAGAGAGAGAGACAGACACACAGACAGACAGAGAGAGAGAGACAGAGAGAGAAGACAGTCCATCATAAAGCTGGACTAAAAGCGTTTTTTTTTTATGACTCTGTCCTGTCACTCTCTTGTTTTCCCTCCATCACTGTTCCTGACCAGAATGCTTTAACCACAACCTCAAACCTAGACACAGCTGCATGGGAACTGCCTATTTAGGGACTGCGCTTTTGGGATCACGCCTGCACGCCATCTCCCTGGGATAGGATGACAATACACAATAACACTGCCCGCCAACATTCCTCCTCAAATCCAGCAAGTGCTTAAGGCCCATTTGAGTCTTAGACGCTTGGCTGAAGCCAGAGGACGAGGATGTTTTCCACTGAATACTTCACATTTATTCCACATACCTCTAGAGCAAGGGAAAGGAGAAAGGGAGAAAAAAAAGAGGGTGTGCCAGAACAGGAAGCTGGAAGATAGTAGAAGGGGTATTACTGAAGACTGCTAAAGTTTATTTAAAAACAGCATTCTGTACCCTCTGTGGTAAAGGGAACTTTAAAGTTAGTTCTTTGCACTGCCTTACACTGTGTGCTGAGCTTTGAGCCTCGACAGATTAACTGTCCAGGGGAACAGACATTCCAGAAATGCATATTTTTATTCGACTGCTAGATCACTTCTGTGACAAAGTAAATTCCCATGGAAGTAAAAGTAGACAGTAGTAGGGTGTGTCCCAGCAAATCTACTCTTACTTTGCTACCTTATGGGCCACTTTATTAATGTTATTACTACAGGCCTCCAATGACAGTGGAGTCATAAGTGGTTCATAGTAAAGAAGAACTGTGCAAAGATTCAGCTCAGTTTCAAGAAAACCTAACAAAACAGGTAAGGAGAAGCTTTGGGATAGCTGGTGGCCTGGTGGTTAGGGAGTTGCCCCTGCAATTAGACAGTCGTGGGTTCAAAACCCAGGACTGCCAGTGGCACCACTGAGGTACCCTTGAGCAAGGAGTCGTCCCCACACACTGCTCCCCGGGCACTGCACCGCTGGCTGCCCACTGCTTCACTTGGTGAATGGGTTAAATACAGAGAAAGAATTTCACACTGTTCACACTGTGTGGTGTGCTCATGCGTGACTATAGGATCCACTTTACTTAAAAAATATTTTGGTTTGCTTTCAAATATTGATAGTTGGGACTACTGAGTGACACGACCGCATATGCACTCAGTCCCCAACAATGGCACAACCATGCAGGGCCGAGGACCAGTAACTTTTGTCCTCGACCCAAAGAGCCCTAAAGTGTAGGCTTATTCACTTAATCAGCTTCATTATTCAGTAACTACTATGAATTATTTGGTAACGACTACGAAGCTCATTTCTATTAGGTAGTTATGCAGGGGCCTATATATGGGTCACTTAGAGCCAGGCTGAGGACCAGTACCGGGCCGTGGATCTTTTGGTACTGGGTCGCACAGAAAGAATAAAAACTTTTTTTTTTATTATTTTTATTTTATTTACATTACGCTTACATCACATTTACATTATTATAATGTAATCCACATAAATGCATTTACATTATATTTGTAATAATGAAATTATACATTATGCACTTTATGGTGTTTTGTTATGCATTCAACACGTGTGCGTTGAATGTATGTCTGTCTTATATGGATGCCACGTTTCAGTGTGTATTCCTAAAGTGTGTCTTGGCTGGGAAAATCTTGACATCAAAACACACAGGGCTTAGACTTTGGTTCGATCCAAACACTTACACATTTGAGCACATTTTAGGGATTCTGTCTTTTTGAAGAATGACAAAGACCCCTAAGCCTTCTCTTTTCTCTCGTTTTTGTCTTCAGATGACAGATACTGGAATATTTAGACATAAAACAGTATGTATGGAGGTAAATCCAAGTACAGCTAATCAATTTTTTTTTTAATACTCGATTTCACTTAAAAATTATATATTAAATTTTACATTTTAACAAAACAGAGAAAGTGAAGATATGCTGTAAGCACTGCTGCATAATTATGTGTGTGATGAGTTTATTACATGACTCATTCAACGCAGAATTAAAGATTTCTCAGAGGACATTACAGACAAATATGATAGGTGGAGTGTGCTGAGACCTGATGAGCATACATTTTATGCCAGAAAGTGTTTGGTTTATATATAAAGAATTTTTCAAATGTTTTCTTTTCAATTAAGTATTTTGGCTGATTCCAGGTTTAGCTCATATGAGATTTAAACTATACAGCAATATATTTACTATTTATCAATATTTTTGACACACTGGTCATGTGAGAAACAAAAAGGCGCTTGTGTTTATAGGTGCTTGTGAATCTAAAGCAGCAGATTTTTAAATACTTCAGGTAAAACATCTATAGCCTTATTAGGTAAAAAGGTCAGCATTTATCTCCCAGCATACTTTTCCTCATATTAAAAAAATCCATAGTGATTGACACTTATTATATTCATCTGTTTTTAGCACAAAAGTCCATGCTTTGTTCAAATGAACAAGGATAAAACTGGAGATACCTGTGAGTGGGATGCTCTTAAGACAAAAGTTCTTGTGCACAATTCTATTCCCCACTCATTTTATCCCTATTTTGTGGCTTTATTGGAGAATAAGTCACCCGGTCACCCTGAACACAAATCTGAATACAGCAAAATATAGCTGAAATAAAAACTACCCCTCTAACCATAGGACCCTTTCTGGCAAGGCCTAATGCCTACAAAAACTTAGTTTGGTTCCCTCAAGTAAAAAAAAAAAAAAAACTTTTTGATATCCGTGCCCCCAACCCGACCAAGTTGTTAATACTTTCTGTAACAACCCCTGGTTGACAAAATTTTGTCAGTCACTCACCCACCACACCTCTTGCCTTCATTTGAGCACCTGCCCCTAGAGGTCGGTGCACGGTCCTGCTGTTAATCACATGATTTAAAATGTATTAAAGCCTCTCTGTGAGTAAGTGATAGTGATAATTCGGTCATACGTGAACACACCACAGCACACAGTGTGAACAGCACGAAATTCTTCCTCTGCATTTAAACCCATTCACCAAGTGAAGCAGCGGGCAGCCAGGAACACGGCACCCGGGGAGCAGTGTGTGGGGGCGGCACCTTGCTCAAGGGTACCTCAGAGGTGCCTAGCGGTCTTGGGAATCAAACCCACGACTTCCTGATTGCAGGGCGAATGCCATCACCACTAGGCTACCAGCTGCCCCTCATCATCTAAGTAAAAAAAAAAACATGGTCTAGTTTCCAAAAAGCCATGTTTGAGTCTGAGTTCTTTCTCTTGAACACTGTGAATGGGGTGTAACAGGTGGAGCCTTTATTTCAATTAACTGAAAGCCAATGCTGTGCTGCTATTTTTAAGAGGCAAAACAAATTTGATTCGACCACAAAGAACCACCAGTTTCCCAGTTTGCCAAAAACAGATAGCTGTTACATTCATAAAACAGGCGCAGACAATTTATCTTACTTAACCGAAAGGCATCAAGCATCAAGAAACATACAGAGAGACACTCATATACAGTACACTTGAACACAGAAAATAAAGAAATGCAATATTTTCTTTCAGATGGTTTACAGGACTGGTGTTAAATAAGTCTGCGTAACCTGCTCTATGTTCTCTCTTGCTCAGCCTCTCTTTACCAAACAGAGTGGAAAATGAATTTAGATGCTAATTAAATTTGATCTCTTTAACTGTTCAGCATCAGGTATTTTGGCTTTAAAGGTATTATATAATTTTTATACTGTTTTGCCAAACACTGAAATATGACAGATAAAGAGAAAATGAGAGAAGTCTTGCAGATTTGGTTGACTGAAGCTGAATTGAAACCTCACTGCAAACATTGGTAGTATCTCCCCTTTATTAACAATATTTGCCAATAACAAGAACGACTTTAGTTACCAAATGGATTTAACACACAGACCCTTCAAAATACAGACCAGGATCCTGTTTCAGGGCTGATGTTCTGGAGAAGTTCTCTTTTCTGAGAACAATCATGTGTGTTAGAACAGTAAGAACCCTAATGTGTGTAGGCCAGGGACATAGCCAGCATGACTGCCAGTCCAAAAGCATGATCACTTTGTCACATACAAAATGTGAATAGCATTACAATAATGCATTAATATTAGTAATATTACTAACAGTATTCTTCATATGCATTCTTATTCATGATTTACACACTTGTTGCAATTAGTATATTCAACATATACTGTAACTTCATGGAAGTTACCACATTTCATTGAATTTATGGGGTTTGCATTTGAGAGTTCAGGGAGAAGAAAGGTACCTGAATGAAGCATTTCACATTACACACAGTTTACGTTTCACAGCCCATTTTGTGTGATGTATTGTAATTTGTCCATGTCCAGTTTGTTAAGTTTGTTCTGCTTTCACTGCAGCCAGTTGAAAAAAGTCACTTTAGGGTTTCAACAGGTTCAGAATTTAATGTTGGACTGTTGTCACACTCTTCTTCAGAATCTGATCAAACAAACTGCAGGTCAAACACTAAATTTTTTTATTACTTTCAATTTTTTATTGTCTTATATTGGTTTTCTATGTCGTTTTCACAGTTTATATGTAAATGTATGGTTTTTACAGGTAGCTTTTTTTTATGTGATGTTCATTTGGACTTTGAGTCTGTAATAAAGGTTGACTGATTGACTGATTGATTATCTTATGGCAGTTTCCTAACACATTTGTTTATTTTTTTATTTCTGTTTTTGTAAGTGCTGAAGTTGAAAATTATTTATGTTTATTGGAGTGTAAAGAGAACAAATATTTAGTAACCAGTTCTCAGTGGAGTGATACATTTGTTGTGAACAAAAACATGCTGTTACATTTTCAACTCAGATTGTGTCAGCAAACTACTTGTTGTAATTTAAAATGTGTACTGAATAAAAACAAGACATGAGAAACTTAATATTGTCACGTCTGGTCCATTTGGGTCACGCCCCCAAAGGAGTCCGTCAACTGAGTATTGACGGAGCAGCCCTGGACGCAAAGTAACTGCGTCATGTGTTGTCGTGTGTATGGTCTTCACGTGCCTAGCCGACCAGCTATTAGCTTTTAGCTCAGTAGCTGGTTGCTAGGCGCCTGAAGACGACTCCACCTGTGTTAGGTTCTAGTTAAGGATATCTCGTTTGTTAGTTTATTGTTCGTGTTGTGTGATTGGTTGTCTACGTGTCTGTGCCAGGTTATAGCCATGCCGGTTCAGAGAATCAGTGCGGGGTCACCCCAGCTCTACCAAAGCATGTGTCGGGTTTTTATGGGTCATGTTTAAAGTGTACTCTCACGCCTGTGTGTTTGTTCCAGTCTAAGGAGGATCACTGAGAGCTCTGGCGCCTTCTGCAGTGGACTGGTCTCCTAAGTGGCAGCAGGAGAGCCTTTCTATGCTACCACTTCACCAAGGACTAGTCACTCTCTCGGTGCACCTCGCTCTTTAGAGCGGTGCTTCCTCATGGAGATCTCTGGTGCTAGCTTCAGCGGACTGTTCCCCTAGTGGCAGCAGGAGAGCTTTCCAAAACGGACCATTGCATTACGGCCTGATAGCGCTCCCTGAACACCTCGCTTGTTATCTCCGTGCTACCGTGTGCGCTCGCACGTCTGGTTCCACAGGCGTAAGGAACTAAACCGCCCCACTACGGATATTTAGTGGGAACTAAGACAGGCCTGGATATTTGGGCTCAAAACAGTAACTCGGCCAGGTGATCGAGTCTTAACCCCTGCGTGCCTGGATCCCTGTTTGCATTAGCTTTCCTCTTCAAACCTCTTAGTTTAAAGTCAAGCTTATTGTGTTGTGTTTGAGAGCTCCTTGAGCTCACTTCTCGCTTGGGTTTCATTAAAGCTTCTTGAGTAACTTCAATCGGATTCCTGCTGTATGTCCTTCCTGCACACCCAACATGACAAATATACTGAGTCTTTAGAACAATTTGAAAACTTTAGCTAAAAAAATCAAGTGTAAAAATATGCAATTATGAAAATACAAAGATGTCAAAGGCCCATTTTAAGCTGCAACAGACTCTCCTGGTCCCTCCCTTTTCTGCTACGCACGGCACCTTGTTGCCATACAGTGTAAATGTTGCACACCTTCACTGTTCTACACCTTTTAAAAAGTGCCCTTTTACACCCTAAAATGGTTCTTAAAGAATACCTTTATAAAGTCAATGATTCTATATAGTAGTGGCTTCCTGGAGTTCCTCCTGCCCTGCACATTTTAGTGTTTTCCCAGCTTCCAACACACTGGATCCAACTAATAAGTTCATTACAAAGCTATTTTTGAGTTGAACTGGGTGTGTAAACAAATATTTCCAGGGCAGAAGGTATTCCATTACTGGTTTAGGAACCACTGCTATACAGAACCACGAACAGACAAAGAACCATTTGAATGTTATGTAAAGAACATTTTAAAAAATGGTTCTATATATCACCAAAAAGTGTTCTACTACAGTTACAAACCAAAGACCCTTTTTACTACTTTACAGAATCATTTTTGCTAACTGTGTACCAATATACTGTATCAATATTACTAAAATATTGTTTAAAAAAGTGTTTTTTTTTCCTTGTGTTGATCAAATATTGAATTGACTTCCTTTATAAACTCTTAAACACTGTTACTGGTTTCATATTGTCTCAGACAATCCAGTGAGACTCAAAAAGCAAATACAAAAACCTGCTTCAGATATTGAGGAAAAGTTCAGGCCTTAAAATGACATGGAAAATAAATTAAAATGAAACTGAAGATTGATACACTGGCAGAACCTTCTGTACTATAGAGCTAGGAGCTCTAATTCAGCATGCTAATACGTTCCACATGTTCTGGAAAGGTGATGTACCTGAACATTGAACGTGGGTCCAACTCACCCTGAACAAATGTTCCCACCCAAACTAGCGCATCTTCACTCGAAACAATTTTCACCCCCTTTTCCCATTTTTCATTTGATTGTGAGGTTATTCCCATTGACCTTTTCATCTCTTCCATTACATGCTCTCCAGGAAGTGCTAAATCTACACTGTATGGACAAAAGCATTGGGACACCTGACCATTACACCAACAGGGACTTTAATATGAAGCTGCTATAACAGTTTCCACTCTTCTTGGAAGGCTTTCCACAAGATTTTGGAGTTTCTGTGGGAATTTGTGTCCATTCATTCTGTAGAGCA